>JAOSBN010166745.1:0-21149 GCA_027563595.1 Erythroxylum suave | reverse complement strand
CATGTGCAATATTTCACTATTCATGCATATATGAATGCATGAACATAGCCAAACAATTTTTAAATCACTCCTAGCCCATTCCAAATTACTATTTTACCCTTCCTATCGGTGATGGGATGTTACAACGATCCTCCGACTTCGGCCCCTCCTAAGCTCATCACTTTATAGACCCTCGCTAGCTGAGTCAATGGCCTCTTTGTAGACCTGGCTACCCTCCGGGGCACCCTACTTCAGGCAATCGCCTAGCAGGATTGAGATCAACTGTATTGTCAGTGGATAGATTCCTTGCTCGCCGAGGACTTGCATTTCTAGCTCCCTCCTAATGAAGATGACCCACTTCTCAGTGCTGGCCTATCAGAAGTAGATCCTTCTGATGCTGGGGATGATCACCCAATGAGTAGTTTGAGTTTTTGGATGCTCAGTTCAATTTTGTAATGTCCAAACTTTTTGACCGCAATTTTTATATAATTCTCTTTGTACTTCCGATGTGTTGCTAATGAGACTTCCACTTTTGTTTAATTGAATATTCATGTTAATTTTTTTTGATATTGCAAACAATATTGTGTTTAAGTGTGGGGGATGTTTCATTTTGCCATTCTTGTTGTACATTGTGCATCATTTTCGACCATTTAACTGCTTATGCAAGTCAATTGTGCATAATGTCAAATTTTAAACTTGGTGATTGATTTTTTCCGCGGCGTATTGTGTCTTCGCCATGGCAACATGCGGATTTAGTTCTTTTCGCCATGGTGAAGAACGTTTGCATACTGATTTTCCACGGCGCCATGCTCTTATTCAACAATTCTTCCTAATTAGATTCTTGTCACTCTTGTATCTTAAAGATTTTACAAGTTTCAAAGTAGTCTTGTGTTTTTGAAAATACCTTATATTCTTCAAATGATAGTCGGTTTTGGCTAATTTCATTTTCAATGTTTTCAACACAAAGTAAGTGAGGGTATGTTGACAAAGTGGCACTTTATGTTTTTAAATCTTGAGACTATTAATTGAGATATTGACCTTGTTGGAAGGATATTTGGGCCTGAATTCTTTCATTGTTGTGTGTATCTGCTTAATTTCATATCTCTCTAGATTTTGTTTTAATTCTTAATCAATGCTTGATGAAGTAGAATTTTGTTAACATGATAGAGGCATTCTTTGAAAACCCTGTTGACCCAAACACAAACCCCATAAACACTTATCTATTGCTAGCCCCTTGAGCCATAGTTTTTGAGTACATGCACACATCTTCTTACGGTGTCCATATTTTATTTCTTATTCTCTTCTAGTTATCTCAAGAAATTGGTTATTTGTGAAAAAAAGTATATATACATTCTCAAAAGAAAATATTCTCAGTAAGAAAAAGATTATGTTGTCATTTGTGTAAATATTGTCTTACAGTTGACATCTATTTCCTAATTGTGGTGCATGTACTCATATTTTTTCTTTCTTATTTTTTCTATTCCATCCATTTCATCTAGCCTTCCTGGCATTACAACCTTGAAAAGTCCTCTTGATTTTCGAAATTATAGTTCTTGTAGTGGAGAGGCAGAAAATCATAAGCTTATGGTAGAGAATGGACTAAGCAGATTTTAGAGTGAAATTATCCCAAAAACAAGTCAGATGAGAGCAAACACCTTGTCTTAAATGAAATCACTTTTGCTCAATCTCTTCGTTTAAATTCTTATAGTGTTTATTTTCTTGGCACTCTTTCAGTCTGCTTTGATTGATTTCTGAGAAAGTGATTTTTACCAATTCTTACTCTTATTTTAAGCATGGATGGGATTTTCTTTTGCATTTGTGTCTCTTTGGCTCTTATAAACTTTTTCTGGGAGTACAAAGGTTTAAGTATGGGGAAATTGATTGAGCCCAAGTTTATTATATAAATTGGCGACATTTTCTTGACTTTTACTACACTTCTTGGCTCCTATTTCTAGATTTTATGCTGAATTTGACTCTTGAATATCTACCTTTATTTTATGTAGTTTGAGAGTAAAATTTGTCACAAATCAATATTAATTGCACTAATTAATTTTCTGAGAACAATTGATACTGCAAACAACCATTTGTTTATTGTAGGAGAATCAAGGAGAAGAGACTCAAGAAGATGTAGAGTCATGGAAAAGCTGAAGTCAAGTCAACAAGTGAATAGGTGTAACAGGAAGTTCACCATGGAAAAAGGGATGTGTTGCTGTAGCGAAGTATGAAGAATTCCAAGTAGAACATTCGGGAAAAGTTCGTCGCAGCGAAAATTTATTCTGTCGCTACGACGAAAGAACCAATAATGGAGCTAAAACTTTCAGGAAAAGTTCGCCACTACGAACTTATCTATCGTCATAGCAAACCTTCGAATACCCCAATCATTTTCAGAAGTTTACCCACTGTGCAACCCAATCTATAACCCATTTCTTTTAAAACCTACCATTTTAGGTTAAGAGGGAGCCGACACAGTGATAAAGAAAACAACACTCTCACTCTCTAAAACCTTCGGACACTTCACCATCCACTCTCCTCTACTTCACCGTCAACTCCTCACCTGACAGTCGTAACCATGGATGCTTCCAGTGGGTTCCTGGTTGTGAATTCTCTTGGAGTAATGCTTGGCTAAGCACCTCTTTCCTCTTGAAAATGTAGCAATGGCTAGAGTTCAATGGGCTTCAAAGGGGAGTAGTTTATTCCATGTTCAGCTACATTGTTATGAACTCCTAGGTTTAGGATTTGTTTGAATATTCTTGGTTATAGTTTAATCAAGTATTGGACATTTAATATGTTATTGGGATTTGTTGATGTAGAACCTAGAACTTGAATATATGAAGTCTCATATATGTCTACTTGTGATTTGGTTAATTCTCTTTTATCTGCCTAGTTGTGTTTGATATTGAGATGATTCTAAATCCCAAAATGACTTATTGCATTTACTTACCAATTGCACACACTAAGAGCATTCAACAAGGTTTTAAGAAATGGAGTTCATTGATTAAAACCTTGGACTTAAAGAGTTCTTTAAGGTTTACCATTTGAAACTTAGTGATTCACTCCCATAAAAATTCGTTTTGAACTATGATAGCCAAAGCTCATTTTCAAGAGGATACTATCATCATTTGATCATTGTTTTCAATTTATCACTTTTCTATTCCCGAAATCCAAAAATAATTTTCATTACATTTTCTTACAATTCACTTATTTTTGTCCGAATTTCCAAAGATTTAAACCCCCTTTTCCTTGCTAATTTTGCTTCATATCATGACATTTAGGCTAGCTTAGTTCCATTTATTAGGTTTCGATTAAGTGAATGACCCGAGGTTGCATTCTATACTGCAATCCTTGGAATTAAAAATTTTTTGATTTAACCTCCAAGGGTAAGAACAAAAAGGCTCGAATCACTTACCCACACTAGGATAACCATTATACATCATTAGTTACAGTGCTGGTTTTGCATTGGTTACCTGTAACTAGCTAAGCACTAGCTACAGAGCTAGTTCTACATCACTTACCCACACTAGGATAACCATTATATATTGGTAATTACAGAGCTAGTCCTACATCGTTTACCCACAACTGGTTAACCACTAGTTATGGAACTGCTTCTACATTGCTTACCTGTACTAGGTTAATGTTATACATCGATAAATTAATATGTATAAAACATGTTGGTATACCATAGGCTAAAAATCATTTCCTTTTTATCAACCAATAATATCATCTTAATATAAACTCAAATCATATACTATTTAACTTTCAAACTTAAATTCATATATTGCTAAAAACATAAAATTGTACTAGCAATATTCACTTATAATGTATCATTTATATATAACTCATAATCCATATTCACTTCATGATAGAATAGAAATCATTATCATAAAATACATTTAAAATGCATTTATCGTTAAGCAATTGTATCCTCAAGCACACTCACGCATTCTATGCCGCCCTTTACCTATACAAGTGCATTTCGCTTAGGCATTTTGTTACAAATTCATAAATAAGACATTAACACTATAAATTCAATTTAACCGAATTTGAGATTAGTATTTAATTTCGTAACAAATATGCCAATCATATTTCCGTTGACTATCGAAAGCTAACCTATTGTTTTCTGTTTCCAATCCTAACTTCAAATATCACTTAAAATCATATTTTTGCCTATTCTAACTTATCAATTTCTTCAAAACACTATCTCACTCAATTTAATTGACCATATCATGATCATGCATGATGAATCATAGGTATGGCCTATATCTAAAAGCTATACCTCCACTTGTTCCTTACTTTTCACACATCAAATGTTCAAATTTGGCTTTGATGTCTTCTAGACATTCATTTCCCTACTATAGTTTTCATATCACAAAAAGTAAACCATTTGAAGTTCTAATTCAAGAAACATTTACCAAAAATCATAAGTTGCTCCAATACAGGGGCAACATCATATCACCATTTTCAATCTCAAGTTCCAATATGATTTAGCCAGAACTAGGTTAGGGTCTTTTATAGGAATTTTTAGTAATATGCCTTAGGTTTCATCTCCAATTGGATTCACCTAATTTAGAGGTTTGTAGGCCAAATTATAGTCATAATTCTTTCTCTTATAATATTCATCCTTTATTGCTTCTAAACTTATGATCTACTCCATGGTGAGTGAAAAATCATCATTTATCTTACATAAGTCTATCCCTCTAAAAAGCCCCAAAACTAAAAATTTAGGTTAGGAAAACCTACCATTTATCTTCCAACGTATTGGTATTTGATGAGTACCTCCACTTGATCAAGATCTCTCTAATTTATGCTCCAAAACCATGAAAAATTGTAGCTGCACTCTTCTTCTCCCTTCTTTTCTCCCTTTTGTTTGGTCTCACGTTTATGTTCAAATAAAGACAAAAGTCTTGCTTTATTCTTTTTAATGCTCATTTAATGAATTCCGCACTTCACCTTCATATTAGTTCTCTTCTAATGACTCATTCTTCCACTAACACCATATAAAATGACTAAATTACCCATAATGACGTGTAAAAAGACCAAATTTCCCTTTAATTACATGTAAAAGGAACAAATTTCCCTTTATTGAATTTAATTCATGAACTAACTAAATTAAATTCAATACTTATTAATACTCATTACTTTCGAAAATGAACATTTTAGTCCTAACATTCAAAACTCCCAAAACCTATCCTATAGGACTTATTTTTGATCCATTCTAGTATCATTAAACTCCAACACTTATTTCGGATATTTTTCATTAATTTTGAGGTTGGATCCCACAAAAATCACTATTCATCCCAAAACATTATTCACTGAACATAAAAATTTATAGTCAATGAAAGACAAGTTTCAGGGTTTTACAGCTTCTTAATATAAGATTATAACTTACAACAATGTACTTAATATCTCATGAATATTGAACAAGATTTGAAATGTTTTTTAAAAATTGGTAATAATAAGGATAAACAAAAATTTTAAAGTACAAATCTGTAAGTGTATCATCCAAAATAAGACCATATTGGAACAATCAAATAATAAAAATTATACTACACATTTTCCTAAATGAAATAAAGTTCAGATATCAAATAATACAATCCAAACAACAAAATAATATAAATACAAGCAAATATCCAAATATCTTATTACAAATATCCAAAACATAACATAAACACAGAATCTAAATACAACTACATCTTCCATTGTGAATCCTGCTGAAACGCGAGGTCTAAGGAGGTCCAGTATAATTTCCCAAATCATAACATAAAATTACCAATCTAATTTCCACAAAAATTTCTCCCTTTTTGACAATATGAAAAAATAAAGAGCATTAAACTCATGGGTATGGATAAGCTAAAGAGAAATGTCCTAGTGCGAAAGTCAACATATTGATTTGACCAATCAAAAGTTGAATACCATCCCCAATTCTAGTCGTACCTATATCCAAGCTTCCCTTAACATAATTAATTGATGATGGAATATCGAAGTATGTGAAAAACAAAAGTTACAGTCATTTTGTAAGGAACAAATGCCATGAAGTTCTTAGCTTAATGAAAGTCAGCCATTTATATTTAGAATATGATAACTAGGATTATGCTTCTGTTTAATGATGATAGTGAAAACAAACCACCCATCATAATATTAAAGGACACTCTATTACTATCAAAAGGTAGAAACTTATAAAGAAATGATTAAATATTAATAAAAAATGAAAAAGAATAATGAAATTCTAGCCAAACAGGGGTTAATTTTAGAGACCTAGATAAGGGGTTAGTATAAAGAGCTTGTTTAGGATCTAAATCGACAAGGTCAGGTAGGCAAATCATTAACACTTAAGTTATCATTAAATATGTCTAAATGTTTAGAGTTAATGAGAAATTTGCTTTTGTTGAACCCCTAAATGAAAGATGTGATCATATTGTCTTAATTTCAAATTTTAAAAGACTTTCTCTTTAAAAAGTTGTTGCACGAGTCCTGTAGTATCCCGTCTCTCATATTGTTAAAAGATTTAAAGTGCTACACTAATAAGTCACATGAATGGCATCATATAGAATGAATTTGATACATTTATGGCATGGGTTTTTGATTGTATTCAAATGCATAATATTAGCATACACATATGAATTGTGAGTTAGACAAATTACACTCAATTGACATATTCCGTGTTATGAAAGATTTTAAATGATTGTGATATGATTATATATTATTATGTCGTGAATTTTGGTTGGATGAAGTATAATTAGTAATTTGGAATTAATTTTTATAATTGGGAGATTTATGAATTAATGTGTATATTTAGACTAGGAAAAATGCCAAGTGGCAAGATAAGTTGACACATGGTAGTAGAAATAATTGGCATGTGGCATTAGGATTTAGTGACAAATAGCTTAGACAATTGAGTGACAAATGGCATGGAGATTGAGAGTCAAATAGACTAGTTAATAAGAGGCATTTGGAATCATAAGAAGAAGACATGTAACAAGTGACAAGTGCACAACACTTGCCTGACACCTTAACAGACGACACTTACACAAGATATAAACATCTTTGTCTTTCATTTTTGCTACATGCTATTTTCTTCTTCTTTCTTCTCTCAATTCATGACACTCTCACCCCCACACTCACAACTTTGAGTTGCCAAGATTTTACACTCTACCATTCAAAGATTTTGTTGTCTTTTTAAAATTGACGAAACTATTCCTCGAAATTTTGGTGACCGAGTAAACTTGGGGGCTAGGTTAACTTGAGGATTTGAGTAGTTTTGAGTAAAACAATTAAGTATAATATTGTTCTTTATGGTTTGTTTTAATAGAAAAATTTATGATGGTTGTTTATGGATGGATTGATGGTGATAATGATGTTTGAATGAGTGTTAGAATATTGATAAACAAATGGATACATCATGTCCTGTTTTTGTGTAAATGGTAAATAATAGTTTATGAATTGTAGTATGAATGTTTTTGAGTTAAAATTAAGGTGATATTGATGAGGAATTGAAGTCTAAAAAATGAACTATGAAGAATATGTGTTGGATGTAGTATATAAGGGTTAAAATATGGAAAAATTCGGAGGAGAGGGATGAAAATATTTTCAGATAACACATCCCATTATATTCAGAGGCCTCCACGGTCATTAGAAATGCATTGGATGTGAAATCTCCTCTTTTATGTGATTGTTCAACTAACTAAGGATAAGTTACTTTAGTGCATTTGGACTTGATTGAGGCTTGAAATGAACCTAGTTTTATATTGGATTAGTTGATTAAGTGTTTGATAAGTTTAGGTTATTAATTGATGTTATAACTTAAAGAATGGATTATTAGATATCATGCATCTAAAATCTAGAATTCATGAATGTTAAAAAAAATGAAGGTGTTCTTATGAATACAAATGTGATCGAAAGGATATAAATGATGCATTAGGAATGAATGAATGAGAATTAGATATTGTGTGATTAGTTAATGCTAGAAAAGGATTGATGAATGTATATTTGAAGATATTAGAATAATCAAACTTACTTAAGATATAAATGTAAATTGCAAAATGGTGTGTATTAGTACAGTTATGATTAGTGAATAACGATACATACTAGGAAGGTCAATTGTGTACGCATTGAAACATGTTATATATATATGTGTGTCTGTGTGTGTGAATGATTGAATAATCATATGATTGAGAATGTGAAATATATGTGTATTGCTTGAAGATAGAAAACATAAGTTGATTGTCAACGTCCAGACATTGCCAGATCATAGAGGCAATAGCTTATCTAGAGCATACTATGAGTTAACGTAGATGTTTCCTTACTATAACTGAATTTTTTTTATTAATCCTTAGATATTGAACTGTTATTTATATGATTGTAATAATTCTAGACATTGATGGTCCAAGAAGTTCAATATTTGGGAATTAAATTTGAAGTGCTTTGTTATTGGTTGTGAGCATAAAAATTGTGTAAACTCAAGTTTACGTGTTTTTATTTGGTATGTATGCTAACTATGAAATGTGAGAACCCTTGAATGTGAAATTTTGGAAGGAATATGAAATATGTGAGCAACTGAATATGAATCTTTGAATTTAGATATGAAGAATCTGATACATCTCACGGAATCTCACAGAAGTAAAAGGTAATGAAACATGGCATATGGAATGCTACATTATATTGAAACGCATGATCAGATAAAGGAGTTATGACTGGAGTGACAAGTGAAAAAGAGCTTAAAGCTTAAAAATGTTCACAAAGAGCGATGACTCAGTTGTTAATGAGTCGGTATTCACAAAAGGTGCAAGACAATATATGAAATGAGCTTGGTATTCATAATGGATATAGGATAGTAAAAAGATGCTAGGTCACAACAAAGTAAAAATGAATGAGTAACATGTGCAATTGCATATACAACTTGATATGTAGCATATGCATGTTCGAATTAAATTATTGGATTGTTTTGAATATAGTGAGATGAATATCATATTTGTCGAAGAATGATTAAATGTGACAATTTATTCAGAATTTGATGATATGAATTTCATGTGAATTTGATTGTAGATTGTCCTTATGTTTGATATGAGTGAGCACATCGATGATGGTTCACTCACTAAGTTCGCAAGCTCATCAAAATCATATTGTTGATTTTAAAGTTCAGAGTACATCTAGTTAACCTGGTTAAAATAGCTACTGCATTTAAACATAAACTAGTGGTCGGAATCGACTATACTTGCACATGTCTTTAGTTATTTTGTATCAAGAATTGCATTTCTCAACTGTTGTACAATGTATGTGTAAATTCTAAAGTGTAATGAAATTTATGAATGGACATGTTTTGTAAATGAAATGGAACTAAAATGAATTTTGGGATGCTTATGATGTGTCTGATGTTTGAAAATTTTATAATGAGTTTCTATAGTCTTAACGTGCCATCGTTATAGAGTATGTTCTCGAATAATCGTCGATACGTTTAGGCATAAGCTCTATAAGAGTGGCATGTTACAAGTCCATCTTATACCATTTTCTTGTGAGATAATCACTTTATTTATGAGACCCGAACTCTAAGTTCCCTTTAAGAGCTTTTGTATCTTTATTGCATAGTCTTCCTTTACCTTTTACTTTATCCCTCTCACATTCTTATAATTAGCATTGGCCATCTCCCTTTAAGTCCAGATGAGCCTCTCCCACTCCACATTAGAAATTTTACTACATATCCCCAAGGCTATAAGGAACTACACAACTAATTATAAACCACGAGAGGCCTGCAGGTTTGAAAAGAGAAGGAAAATTGAATTATGGTCACAAGGTTAACCTTAATATGTCTATATAACATATCTAACGCATTCCTCTTTAGGAATCATGCCTAAGGGAACGATCATCCTTCAGCATATTTGCACACTAATCATGGATTTCTTAAATACAAAGCCCTTTACTTAATATCCTATTTGGGGAAAACAACCATAGAGTCAAGATTTCCCCTTTATCCTTTACAGCTTAATATTTAGATGCAGTCAACTTAAAGGTTTATATAGTCATAAAGGTTCTCTTGATTGAGTTCCTTGTCATCATCAATTTGAATGATAGGGTTGCCTTTATAGTAAGCAATTTCTATAGAGCATTCTTTTACCTCTCCTTCTTGTTTTTTTTTAAAACATCATCCTTGTTATGACTACCAGACATAAATATATATATATCCATCTCTAAAATAAATAAGGAGAGATTGTAACAATGATTTATTTAACAATAATAGATTTATAGGAAAGCCATCTAAGGGTTTGCTAATCAATAATTTAAGCTTAAAATACAGACGTTCTAGTCAATTTTTTAGGAGTGGATGGATTCTTGAAATCTACCAATTACACATGATATGGTAGAAGATTTTTAGTGATTGAAACTCAAACTTATCTTAATCCCCATTCTTTCTCATTCTTTAATGCTAATAATAAAGATCAATTCTTCAACTTATTCATTTACTTTATATGATTTTTTCAAATTGATAAGTGATAGTTGTTATATGATTGTATAATTCACTTTATGTGAGAATGTGTTTGTTTAATATGCATACTAGGATGTTTAGCCTAGGTTTTGTGTTTTTTAACTTTCATGTGTATTTGGTTTTATATGATAAATTGCATATTAGGTTATAAATCAAGGTTTTTAAACTTAGGTTTTGCATGCTTTTCATGTGTTTTGATATACACACATTTTTTATGGTTGTATGTCAATGTTTGGGTAGGATTTAGACCTTGTTTATGTTGATTATTAACTTACTTATTGATAGTTATAGTTTATATCATATTTTAGTAGGTATTTTTAGTGTGTTTTTAGGTGTTGATCAGATGAATTATGCATGTTCAAGGTTAGAATTGTGTAATGTGATTATGTGTTTATGTTTTTAAGTATTATGTGGTTTAAACACGTTATTGGAATTTATTTTTATGGTATTTTGATTTGTTTGTTAGTGTTTGAAATTCGATGAAGAAGATCAAGTGAGTTAGAGAAAGTTTAGAGAAAAATCTAGGCCACGATTGTGACAGTCCTATCACGAATATGACAGAAGTTATCCAGTCATTGTCATAATCATGAAAGAAGCTATTTTCAAGGGTCACGCGAGACAAACACAGGGATCTACTTCAGTTTTAATTTTTGGAGGGTCATTTTGGACTTTTTGACTTGGGTAAAATCGAGTTTTTACCCTAAAAGGCAGAAGACATGTGAAAGGAAATAAGGTGACCATAATGAGTTGAGCCTTCATTGTACCATTTTAGAGAAAGAGACATGGAAGAAAGAAGAAGGAGCTGCAGGAGTTGCTACTATCCAGCCACTCCAATGATTCATTTCCAAGTTAATTTCTTTATTCCTCTTGTTATTCACTTCATCCAATGTATGTTTTCGATTTAAGGATGATGAATATTTTGTTAAGGATGTTCTATCTTCATTTGGGATTGATTATTGAATCAATTGTGACTTATTTTCTTTTGATCTTAATGAATGTTTGGGTATTGTGATTGTTTATGGTTTTTCCATACTTCAGTAATAAATCAAGAGAGTAAACTGATAGTAACATGATTAGGTTAGGTTATAAGAATTAACAACATAATAGATCACATAAACATCAAATAGGTAATTATACACAGAGAGATCTTGTATGAGGACCTAACTGTCTATTATACTCCTTAAGAACTAACTAGAACATGGGTTGTTTTGTTAATTGAGAAATTGCAAAATTAGAAATTCGGATTCAGTTAGGGATTATGATTTAGGGTTTAATGATTAGGTCTGGAGAGAGAATAATCAATCTTTCAAAATTCTAGGATCGATACCAATTAAATCAAAAGTAATTAAGGTGGCAATTGACTATAAAATGAATCACCTCTTCCTATAATTGTTAGATCTTCTCTTGTGTGATTTCTTTATTGATAAGTGGTTGTACTTTAATTTGATTTCCTTATGTTAATTTTAGAATTTTATTTTAATCAATTCATAATCAATTGTTTGAATTATTGTTTTAGTCTTTATTTTTATTTTTATCACATTTGTTATAACCTTAGATAACATTAGGATTCAATTAGTTTTACTAATTCCTTAAGAGATCGACACCTCAATTATTGCACTTTACAACTCTTGTGCTTGCAGATTATTGAAATTAAAATTTGTTCAACAAGCTTTTGGCACCATTACGAGTGAGTTATTTTAGGATTAGTTGGATTCCTTTGTTATAAGGAATTTTCACCTTTCTTGTGTTTGTGCTATTGTATGAACACAAGAATCACTTAGAGTTCAAGCAGGATCACTAAAACATTAGCACTTGATATCACCCTATTGGAATGAGTAATTAGAAGAGAAAGAATCTAAGAAGAAGAAATCAAAGAAATAATGGTGAAATAGTTTAATTAAGAATTCAATCAACGAGTCCATTAAGGAGACCTGTAATGAACTTTGATGGATTTTTTAAGACCAGGATTCAACACTGCAAACTAAGGCATCACTCGAACATCGGGTTAATGAAACCAAATTGTAATTTTATGGGTTAATGAATGAAGATCCTAACCTCCATTTAGTTAATTTTATAGAAATATATGATACCTTCTGATATCATTAAGTGTTGGAAGATGTAATTAGGGAGAGACTATTTCCCTTCACTCTTAGGGCTAGAGCCAAAGCATGGTGTCACATTAAACCCAACAAACAATATGACTTGGGAGTAGCTGATGCATGTATTTTTAGATAAGTACTTCTCTCTCTCCAAGACAAAAAAGTTAATAAAGGAAGTTAAAAATTTTCAACAAAGTGATGGGAACAATATAAGGATTTGTAAAGGAGGTGCCCTCACCATAATCTACCGAAAGGATCCTTCAATAAACCTTTTACAACAGAGTTACTCTACCCAAACGGGGTACTATTGATGCGGCATCTGGAGGATCTCTAATGAGGAAGATGGTTGAGGAAGTAGAGAAACTGTTGGAAGAAACGGCAAGTAATAGTTGTCTTTGGTCGATGGACAGAAGTAGACAACAAACAACCTCGTAAGCCAAAGGGAGTTAGTTCTATTCACTCAATAAGAAAAATGCAAGCCAAAATGGACAGCTTCACATGACAACTTAACAATATGAAAGCCTCCTGTTCAACTTTTGTGAAAGCAATCTAGCAGAGATGTTAATTATGTAGACAAGATGATTATAGTACCATTGAATGCTTCTTAATGGAATCAAATGAAATAGAGCAACTCAACTACATGGGAATCAAATTTGGTTAAGGAAGGGGGAACAATTCGTACTCAAACATGTATAATCTTGGGTAGAAGAACCACTAAAGATTTTCTTGGTCAAACAATGCAAAAGGTTAATTCCAATCTCAAGTTCCACCGGGATTTGAATAGGAGAAACCAAACTCCATGGATGCTAATTAGACAAATTGTTGATAATATTGGTAGCATGGATGACACTCACAAGAAGCCAGAAGGAAGATTTGAACAAGTAACAAAGAACCATGCCTCTTCCATCCACAAATTAGAAGTTCAATTGAGCTAATTGGCAGATGCATTGAAACAAATCTTAAGGAAAGGATAATGGCAATCACCTAAGCCACCAAAAATAAGCTCAACCAAGTTGAAGAAGAAAGGGAAGAAGAAAAGAAAAGGGCTAACGTACGTTTCCTATAGAGTAAATATAACCTAAACAGAATGAAGGAGAATTAACCTAAAATTCCATACCCTATCCTAAGGAAGAGAAATTAAAAAAAAAGCAGAGTTGAATGAGGTCCTTTATAAAATAGAGCAGCTGAAAATGTGGTTTATCCTTGTGGAATCTGTAAAAGAGAAGTTGGTAAGTAGAGAGCAATTGAAGAAGTTGGAAATTGAAGTATCAAGTAAAGAGAACTTTAACGAAGTGATAACACTACCACAAAAGCAAGATGATCCAAGGAATTTTTATATCCCCTGTACTGTTAGTAATGTCAAAGTGGATAAAGCTTTTGTGGAATTAGAAGTTGGCATGAGTATGTTTCCTTAAACTTTATGAAAAAGGTGGAATTAGGTGAATCAACACTAATCGAGATGTGCACAAAGAGCTTATAGATCGATCCACCATCCTAAGGGCATAGTCAGGGACGTTCCAATTAAGGTTGAAAAATTCAGCTTTCCTATGGACTTCACCATCTCAGATATAAAGGAAGATTTGGAGATATCCATTATCTTTCGACGACCATTTTCAGCTACCACCTAATCTTTTATAGACATTAGTGGAGGCAATGTCTATAAACAATGTCTAATGGTGAAGAGAGGGTTTCATTTAAAATGTCTAATGGTGAAAGAAATCCTTTCAAATATGTGGACACTATTAAGAAAAAAAATCTTGTGAAAAAGTTTAGCAGAGTTATACCCATAAGGATCCACTAAAAAAGCCTAAATTTGAAAGAATAATTGAGAAAAGAAGCCGAGGAAGAAAGATGGTGGAAAGTGTAGTCAGATAGCTCACTTACAGGTTATGAAACCTATAGTAGTGATTGAGCCCAAGTTTATTATCTAAATTGGTAACACTTTTATGGACTTTACTATACTTTTTGACTCCTAATTCTTAATTTTGTGCTTAAATTAATCTTTGAGTGTTCACTTTTATTTTATGCAATTTGATAGTAAAAATTGTCACAATTGGCATTAATCGCATTTCTTAAGTTCTCTAAGAACAATTGATACTGCAAATTACTATTTTTGATTGTAGGATCCTTAAGGAGAAGGGAGCCAGCGTGCTGAATTGGAGTCAACAGGAGATCATAGCCTTCAGAAAAGTTTGTTGCGGTGAGCCCATCTGTCACTGTGACGAAGAACGAAGAATCAGGTGAAAACTTTCAAGAAAAGTTCACTGCAGTAAAGATTAATTCTCTCTCTGCGGCGAAGGATCCAGGAAACACGCAACGCCGCAGCAAGCTTGCCTGTTGCCGCGGTGCTGTAGTTAAACATTGAAAACCCAAACATATTTGGGAAAAATCTCTCACTGTTTCTACCCGACCCATGACCCAACATTTAAAAACATGCCAAATTAGGTTATAAAAAAAGATTGGACAGAGAGAGACAGGGGGGTGAAATGAGAGTCGACACACATAGACTTCATCTTTCACTCTCGACCTTCATCCATCACCCATTTTATTTTACTTCTCATTGATGCTCTCATCATTTGGTTGCTACTGCCATGGATGTTGTCGATGTATCTACAATTATGAGTGCTCTTGAAGTGACGCTTGGCTAAGCACCATTTCCTCTTGAAGATGTAGCGATTGCTTAAGTTTGATGGGCTTCAAAAGGGAGTAGTTTTACATTGTTATATTTGACTACATTGTTATAAACTCCTGAGTTAGGATTTATGCTTTGTAGATAGATTTTTCTTGATTCGAGTTTAATCAAGAGTTGAACAATGTATTGTGTTATGGATTTGTTTATGTAGAACTTGGATGTTCAATATATGAAGTTTCATCTATGTCTTTTTGGTGATTGTGTTAATTCTCTTTTATCTTCCTAGTTGTGTTTGATATTGAGATTATACTTGATCCAAATTGACCACTTGCATTAACTTGCCCATTACCCAAACTAAGATGCATTAAACAAGGTTTCAAGAAATGGAGTTCATTGATTAAAACCCTGGACTTATAGAGTTCTTTAAGGTTTATCATTCAAAAACTTAGTGAATTTCACTCCCAAAAGATTTGTTTAGAACCATGATAGCCAAAGCTCGTTTTCAAGAGGATCTTATCATATTTGATCATTGTTTAAGTTTTCATTTTTCATTTGCCAAAAATCCAAAAATACCCTTTTTATGCACTTTTCTTTCATTTAGTTTAATCAAAACAATCCTAAACCCTACTCTTAACTAATTTAGTTTGCATTTCATGACAATTAGGCTAGCTTTGATCATTTTCTTTGGGTTTTGATTAAGTGAGAGGACCCGGTGTTGCACTCTATATTGCAATCCTTGGAATTAATTTTTTTTGATTCGGTTTCCAAGGGAGTGATCTAAAGACTCAACCACACACCGATCAAAATGGCGCCATTGTCAGGGAACCAAGCAATTCGTTTTCTTTACACACTGATCAAAATGGCGCCATTGTCGGGGAACCAAGCAATTGGTTTTCTTTAGGATAGTCGCTGTCATCTTTGTTTGTCGTTGATAATAGGAACCTTTTCCTCTAGATTTCATTTTGGATTGTTCGATTTTATACTTGTCCATAGGATAGTTTTTAATTTTTCTTTGCATAGCATACATTGTGAAAACACAAACAAAAGTATACTTTCATAGTTGGATTTTTCATACTTATCATCTTTCACACATACCCATCTTCATACATACTCTTACATATCATACACTCACATCCTTCACATCTCACCTTTTATCTGACTTTGCATTTCTGTGAGTAAATTTTGTTACAATTTCTTTCATTTGACTTGTTTTCTTTTTTTTTGCATGCCCCGGAGAGCTAGACTTGTTCCTTTCCAACCTGAGATTGAGAGACACTTAAGGAAGATTAGAAAAGAGAGGAAAGAACAAGAGAGAAGAAGGATAGGTGTGGAAGAGGAGTCAAATCAGCCCACTAGTGAGAGTGAGTCGAGAGAAAGAGTGATCATGGCTAAGAATCTTGCTTTTAAGCAAAATCCTAACTTTCATGCCAACCAACCTAGAAATGGTGATAATGGAGGAAATAGAGAGCATGAGAGAGTTGGAGAGAACAATGGGAATCAGAGACGGAGAACCATTAGGGAGGCAAATACTTCTGATGTGAATTATGATCCATTTACTACTGCTTGTCCTAATTTTGATGTTAACTTTGAAGTGAAAGGATTACTTATTAATTCTCTTCCTAAATTTCATGGTTTGGCAAGAGAGGATCCCTACATGCACTTACAATCCTTGTCTATAATCTATCAGAGTATGAAGCTAGTTAGAGCTTCATTAGACCAAGTTCTATGGAAGGTTTTTCATTTGTCCCTGGAAGGAAAGGCACGGGAATGGTACATGAGCCTTCCAAGACATATGGCAAATGCCTACCATAGTTGGGCCAATTTGAGGAAAGCTTTCTTGGAGAAGTATTTTCCAGCTTCCAGGACTTCATCAATGAGGAAAAAAATTTATTTAGCAAGGCAAGATTATGATGAATCTCTTTATAAATATTGGAATCACTTCCAAGACCTACTATCTAGATGCCCCTATCACTAGATACCTGATGAGCAGTTAGTGTAGTACTTTTATGATGGGTTGAAAAGTCAAGATAAGGGTATGTTGGATGCGGCATCAGGAGCTTCTTTGATTGATCTTACAGCTTCGGACGCATGGGATTTGATCAAGAAGATGGCTCTGAATCATCAACAGTATAGTGTGACAGATACCAAAGGGGTTCATGAGTTGGGAGCTTCAACAACTCATGTTAAAAGAATGGAGAGTCTTGAGTCTAAGGTTGACTCATTGGAGAATAAAATCACCTCACAATTGTCTTTCATCACTGCAGAATTGAAGAATATGAATGTACATTGACCATCATCTTCAATGGATCTTACTGCACCCAATTGTGATACTTGTGGGTTGGTAATGCACATAACCACTGTTTGCCCAGGTCGGTATGAGGAGGTGTCATCAGTGTATCTGGGAATAACAAATCAGAAATGGGACCCTTACTCCAACACTTACAATGAGGGTTGGAAGGCCAATCCAAGATTTAGTTAGAGGAATGAAGAGGGGAGAGCTCTAAATAGATTTCAATAAGGAGGAGGAGCTGCTACTTCCACTAACCAGCTCTCCAACCCACAGCAAGCTCTGACTGTCCCAACCAAAGAGGACACCAATCAACTGCTACAAAATATGATGACTTTGATGAAGGAAGAGAGGAATTTTAACACCAATCAGTTCAATGCACTAGCCATGCTCATCTAGCAGGATTCCTCTAAAACAGTTGCTAGGTTCAATGCTTTAGAGAAGAGAATGGAGCAATGGGAGACAAAGGTAGAAAATATCAACTCTTATGTGACCCAATTGTCCAACAATTTGAGTGAGAACCAAGAAAGAAGCAATGAAACAATTCCTTCTAACACTGTGATGAATCCAAAAAGTCTAAATGCAATTGCCTTGCGAAGTGGGAAACAAGTGCGGTTTAATGATCAAGAAGAAGAAGCATGTGATGAGGAGATCAAGAGTGAAGAAGTTCCTCTACCACAGGAGAAAATCAAGAATTCTGAAAGTTTCAAGGAAGAGTCCTTATTGAACAAGTCTGCGTCAAAGAACAAGGGAGCTACTTCAGAGAGTTCCAAGGACAAAACTGAGCATAGGGAATCAAGCAAGCATGAAGCCAAAGGTAAGGAGGTAAATCTTCAGGACCTTCTTTTTCCAAATTCATATTTAATAAGCAAGCGTATGATTGAAAGTAAGCATGAAAAGGATATAATTGATTTGTTTGGAAAAGTTGAAGTCAATGTTCCCTTGCTTGATTTAGTGAAAAGAGTTCTGGCCTATGCCAAGTATCTTAAGGACTTGTGCACCAACAAGAGGAAGTTTGGGCCTAATGAGAGAGTCCAAATGAGTTCAAATGTGCCAGCCCTGTTTAAACCTTGAATACCTATTAAGTGTCAAGACCCTGGATCTTTTACCATTCCATGTACAGTAGGGAAAGTTACCATAGGAAGAGCCTTGTTAGATCTAGGGGCAGCAATTAATGTGATGCCTAAGTCTGTCTATCAATCATTAGGAGTTAAGAGTTTAAAGCCTACATCTATTGCATTATAATTGGCTGATAGATCATTTAGGCATCCAGTGGGAATTATCAAAGACATTTTGGTCCAGGTAAAAGGTTTTGTTTTTCCAGCTGATTTTTATGTGCTTGATATGTCTTCTGAAGTTATGTAGGACACTTCCTTAATTCTAGGGCGACCATTCTTAAGGACTAGCAGCACCATGATCAGCATGAAGGAATGTAAGATCACCAGGGAGGTGGGCGATCAACCGGTTAGCTTTAATATGTATTAAGCTATGAAACACCCCCATGAGGACTATTCGTTTTTAGGAGTGAACATGTTGGATGTTGTGATTGATGATGCATGCATTGAATTTGAACGGGTAATGAACCCATTGACTGATGATTCCTTGGAGGAAGTGTTTTTTGCTGATGTTTTAGGTGGACTACGGAGTGAGGATGATAGCACGGAATTGGAAAGTGGATGAGTCACCTCACTGTAGAATGTTTATGAGCAAAACATCCTACAGCAACTGAAGGACCCACCTTAAACACTAAGTTGTTTCTCTTATTTCACTTACAATGTACTTCTGCATGTTGATTGAAAATGAGATGACAATGTTATGTATGAGTATGTTGGCTATGTGTGGGGAGGAACTTAATCAGTAGGATTAGGTTTAGTTTTTAGTAGGATTTAGGTCTAGTTGTTTTGTTTCAATGATTCATCCTCCCTTTTGAATTCTACATTTTAGAGAATGCATGTCACATCTTTCATGATCAAGGAAATGGGTGTAGATGCTGGGTTGAATGTTGTGTTGAAGTGGTTAAGGACTTGTAAATGAGATGAGTATCCCTTAGAATTTTTCATGTCTTTTCTCTTTTTGTGCTTCGGGAAATCTATGTCGCGGCATAGTACTTTCATCGCGGTGTGAATTGATTATTTTGTCGCGGGGAGCCTGTCAGTTGCCGTGGCATAACGCCTCTCAAGCACCTTCGCCGCGGCGTGAATCACTTTTTCGCTGCGGTGAACATTGGTATGTAGCCTTTCCGTAGCACGACTTAATTCTTTTGCCATAGCGAGTTTCTTCGCCACGGCGAAAGACCCTTCTATGCGAAAATTTCCTTATGTAATTCCTCTTTTACCCTTAATGTTCTTCAGATCTTTCATATGCCCTTTCTCTTTTTTCATCCTTTCACCTCTCCCTCCTTCTATACCTATCAACTCCTTCTTTCCATCTCATTTTCATCTATTACATTCCAAGAACGTTGTGGTGAACCCAAGCTACCAGTTGAAATGCTTTCTTGTTGACTGGTCTTTAACTTTTTACTTTCATCTACCAATCTTGAAGGTGGTTGTGGTTGGGTTCTCTTCTTCTCAAACTCTAACCTCTTCTTAATTCCAGTCTCTTTAGTCATCGTTGTCTTCATGATTGAAACTAGAGATCTTGTAGCCTTTGGTGTCTTTTCTATCTTCTTCTTAGGTTCTTCACCAAGAGACTTTCCTCTCTTCTGCTCATCTTATAGGAGAGTTGATATCCTTGGTGATCTTTTAGACTTTTTAACTTGCTCAAAATCAAGTGTCTCTGCCTTCCTTTTCAATGACACTTGTTTCTTAGATAGATTCATGTGGCTTTCTTTTCTTTGAAGCATCTTCTTAGCTTCAACTGCTCCTTCTGATGATTTCTTCTTTTCCTAGGGCTCATCCTTCCAGCCGATTGAGGTTTATTCTTTTCTTTGGGAGTCACATTCTCACTCACGCTGCTTCAAACAGAGTGCTTCCCCTTAATCCTTGGTCTTGCCACAGAAGTTGTACTCATACCCATTCTCCCAATGGTTGCTGCATTAATAATATTTTTAATGTTCATCTTCATTCTATTTCCTCTGTCAAGAAGGATTCCAGACTTTTTGAAGATTCTTGTCAACAGCATGCCATATGGAAAGGCATTAAAGTCCCTCTCCGTCTTCAACATATGTCTCAAAATCAGATATGGAAGGTTGATAGCCTTATGATTGAGTAAGTAGAAAAGACATTGCTCGTCTATTGTTGTGACAACATTCTTTGGTCCTGTTTTTGGTAGAATGCAATGAAATAAGATGTTGTGTAGAACCCTGGCCTTCGGAACAAGGTTTGTTGACTTCTTGTCCTCTGGGTCACTACATCCATAGAGTTTTCGATTCACATATGCCTTCTCTAGATGGTTTTTAATTATCCATCTAGGGTTGTAAAACACCTCTGCCCCAACACATGGACATCCACTAACCTTCTCGATTAGCTCCAATGTTACTATAACTGACAATCTATCTACCATTGATACAACAGTTTCGTCTACCACATCTGCATTCTTCCAGAACTCATAAACTTTATTCTGATAGACTATTTCATGAACCTGAAAGAAGTTTTTCCATCCAGCTGCTTCTACTTCTGGTTCAATATCCATCTGATTCTGCTTCAGGGATTCGAAATCAACATGCTTTCCATAAATCAT
>JAOSBN010166708.1:0-21152 GCA_027563595.1 Erythroxylum suave | reverse complement strand
TCATGTTTACTTAGAGTAAACTTGAATTATTGCTTAGATTGATGAATAATGGCCTAATGTGCATGGATAAAGATGTGTTTAAGTATGTTTTGAAATGAGCAAGTATTGGGTTAAAGGCATTAAATGCCTTAGAAAATGTAAAAGAGAAGCTAATGTGAATGGTAAGGAATTAACCATGTGAGAAGCTTAATGGTCAACTCCTATAGCTTAAAGGGAATGATATTGTGTTTTATACACTTATATGATGGTGTATAACTATAAAAAAAAAATGTTTAAGTGGTAATTTCATTTTATATCTTTTTATGTATAAAGGCTCTGGAGGTAGGAATCAAGGAGCTCGTACTGACGATTTTTGAAGGCAAGGTAGTGCATATCTTCTTTTAAGGTGAGTTGGGGAAACCATACTTTTCATATAGAATTAGATCACCCTAAACATGTGTGATGACTTGTATGTGAATTTTGAACCTGGGTAATGCTTAGTATAATTAAATCTCAAATGGATAATAATACGCTTATGTATTTATGAAATGACATTGTTTTGAACAACTATGCATTTGAAGCACCAAAATTGGTTTTTATTTCATGAGATAATGTTTTGGAAATTTTCATACACATAATCAAATCATATATACTGCATGCATGCATTCTCTTTTGGCTTAGAGCCTTAGCATAGTTCCATTTTATCAGTTGGACCGATAAATAAAGGCATGGTGCATTACTTGATTTTATTATTCAATGTTTGTATATGATTTTTTTGATGATTAGTGAGGAAACGATTGGCCAATCGTGTACTGGGCACAACTAATTTAGCAAACCCCGTGCCCTTGATGCTAGTACATAAAAGTCAAGTTCCCGTATCAAAACCTTTCTATGGGACTTGCGGGTGATTCCACACCTAAGGTCTGGACACTGACGAGGTCATCACCTTGGGTCATGACACTCTTGTCAACTATAGTCTAGACTCATAACGGATGAATTCGAACCAACATCGAGGATCGGTGAGTGTACATGTTAGTTTGGCTGACTAATGTTATCACACGTGATTGCTTTGGCTTACCCCGATATTTTATTTTTTTGATGAGATTTGATTTATACATGTGATGTTTCTATGCTTTTCTGTATTGGAACTGGAACTTATGTTCACTAGATGAGTGAATTAATAGGCTAGGCCTATATGATTCTTAACCGGTATACGTTGAGTCATAGACTAGGCCAATATGTTTCTATGTGTTGTATGTTCACCTTATGGGTTATCTATAACGTCTTGGTGTGTATCGAGTTCTATTCAGGATATTACCACATGTAGGTAGTCTCTATTTTTTACTCTGTTATATAGTGGCTCATGATTATGTTGATATGCTTTAAAATTTTGTAAACTAACTTTTGATTGTCTTATGGTTTGTAAATAACTTTATGTATGAACAATTTGTATTGTCGTTGAGATTGATATTCAATTAGCCTTGCATAGTCAGGTTAAGGGTACCATGAGTATCCTTAGCTTGGGTAGACGGTGATTGTCATGTGCCCGATATGGTTTCAAGGCGTGACATTTTTTCTAACTATCATTTATGCCTCTAATTTTGAGTTTCAACGACATAAACTATGATTAGATCTTAGTCGGATGCAGCATACTATGCATAAACCTTGGTTAGTTGTCGAAGACTTTAACTATTCTCTCTCTTTAACTTAAATTGAAGGGGGAGATTATTTAATACTGGATTAACCAAGGAACTCTCCTCTTTCCTTTTCATGATGGATTTAGCGGATTTGAAGGCTTTAAGTCCAAAGCTAACTTAGTCAAATAACCAATAGGGGATTTTCTCATTCAGAAAATGGTAGATTGAGCTCTTGTTAATTCGGTTTGGTTTGGTTAGGTCATTTCTCCCACTCATATGTGTATTTTGGGGACAATCTCCTCTCCGATCACTCCTTCATGTTGATCCAGAGATTGGAAGAGGGCCTATGACCTGCTATCCCATTTCCGTTCTTTAATGGGCTCACTAAGATGAAAGGATTTAGTGTCTTGGTGGATAGATGTTGGTCAATTGATGTGGTTAGTTACAAATCCTTTCAATTAATGCAGAAATTAAAGAAGATGAAGGTTGAATTGAAAATTTTCCTATCTCGACGGTATCTAGTCACAACTAACTTAAGGGAGAGGCTTTTGATAGCTCAAGACGCTTACTACCATGCCTCCGCAATTACATGAAAGCCTTACAACTTCAAAATTCCATTCTTCACCAAAAGGCATGGTTAAACTAACTCAAAGAAAGGGATACCATTTCTAATTTTTTTCATGCTTCCCTACTGGCTCATCAGAATACCAATACAATATCAATCCTTAGGGATAATAGAGGCTACACTTACTCTTCTCAAACCTAATTGAAGGAGTTGTCTCGGACACATTTTGCAAAATTGATGGGTGAGGATTCCTTTTCCTTGTGAAGCCTTAATATGATCACTTTAATGGAGGCTTCAGTTGAACCTCACATCTTGGAATTGATAATGAGGCCTATTACTCGTGAGGATGTCAAACAAGTCTTTCTCAGTACGAAACCCTTCAAAGTACTTGGTCCAAACAATTTTACTGTTTTATTCTTCCAAAGGACTTAGGATGTCATAGGTGAGATAGTTTTTTCTATGATGTTGGAATTCTTTGAATATGGGAAGATGTTTAAGGAGTTAAACCATACATATATTTACTTAGTTCCTAAAAAGCAACACCCTCAAAATATGTCTTATTTTAGACTGATTTCTTGTTGTAATACCATATATAAAATCATTTCTAAGATCTTAGCAAAGAGACTAAAAGTGGCCATCACCGACATCATCAATCTAGCATAAAGAGCTTTCATCCCAGGGAGGAACATTGGGGATAACATCCTCCTCTTATAGAAGCTATTAAAAGAGTACAACTCGGGCAAACATCTCTGAAGTTTTTTAATTAAGGTTGACTTCTCCAAGGCTTTTGATACGATTAGTTGGCAATTTATTCAGTTATACTTTGAAGTTATTAAGCTACTATCTTGGTTCGTTGATTAGATTATGGCTTGTATCTGAACTCCTTCTTTAAGTATTCTTGTCGATGGGATTCTAACCAAACTGATCTAGATAGCTAAGGGTATTTGACAAGGGGGACCCTCTATCACCTTCTCTTTTCTTTCTAGTTATAGAAGGGTCCTCTAGGTTGATCACTAAGTTAACTGAATGCAACAGTAGGTTCTGATATCACTTCAAACGTGACACCCTCAAGCTTACTCATCTTATCTATGATGATGATCTCTCACTTCTCAGTAGCATTGACACTCACTCTCTTTCTATGATTAAGTATGCCTTGATGTTATTTGCGGATTGGTCTGGGCTCCATCTTAACTCGAAAAAAATTAGTGTGTATATCTCAACTGATGTCCATAATTTAGACTTTTATTTGTCAGATTGTGGGGATGAATTCTCAGCCTGTCACATACTATTATTTGGGTGTCCCCATCTCCTCTTCTATCTTAGTTAGAATGTCTACCTCTACTAGAAAAAATTAAAAATGGATGCAAGCTTGGAAAAATAGGTTCCTATCTTATGCTGCCAGACTTACTCTTATTACTTCTATCTTGAGCAGCTTGCATTTATATTGGCTAGCCCATATAGCTTTACCCTAAGGAGTCTTAAAGGACATAGACAGAATCCTAAAAGCCTTTCTTTGGTCTAGGAGTTTCGATAAAGCTATAAATGCTAAAGTTAAATGGAGTGAGGTGGTAACGCTAAGGTGTTTGGAGCTTTGGGTATTGAGTCTATTGAGTCCATTGAAAAAGTCTTAATATGTAAGTGACTCTAGAGGTTGTATACTGATCATAATGTGTTATAGGTTAAATGGCTTCATAAGTACCACTTCCATAATGGTAACTTATGGGAAGTTGGCATTATAAAGGAATTTTCTTGGATTCTGATCCAAATGTTGCATATGTGTAACATAATTTATATTTGCATTAAGCACTAGGTCGGTAATGGAAATCAGACCTGGTTTGGTTTGACAGCTGGGTAGACTATAATCCACTTATTTCACATACTCGTATTCGACATTTGAGTAATAGAATTCCTTTGAACCTGAGGGTCTCTTCCCTTCTTTGTAATTTCCAATGGCATGGTACTTTCAGAGGTTTCAACACTTTGGCTCCAATTTTACCTTCTATTCCCGATGTGCTATAGGATGATGCCATCTTGTGGAAGTTGGAAACTAGTGGGTGGTTCACCAACACGTCTTGTCATCTACTACATACTCGGGGGTTAACTAAGGTATGTTGGTCTTCTCTTTTATGGCATAATTCTATCTCTCCTAAGGCGTCCTCCATATTGTGACTTGCTATCCTCAATAGACTCAAGACTAAATGTCGTTTGCATGGAAATGTCGACACTACTTGCTCTTTGTGTAAATTGGAAGCTGAAGACCGTGATCACCTCTTTTTCTTGTGCTCATACTCAAAAGAGATCTAGAGTAGGATCCTACATTTAATATTGGGAACGGGCTCTCCCTACTATTGGGACCACGCTTTTGCTTTGGCTAATGGTTATACTAATGCTATCATCTGTCAAGGCACCTTTCTTTCTACCATCTATAGCCTTTTGGAAGGAGTGTAACTCGCGATTATTTGCTTATAAGGAAACTGGAGCTTATAGTGTTTCGAAGAACATAATTATTTGGATCTGATCTTTTTTAATAGAAAAAAATCTGCACACTACCTTATCTGATGACATGAAGTATGGTTGGCACTTTTACCTTGTTTATGTAAATAATTTATGTTAGATTTGCTTGCTTTTGTTGTGTATAGTCTTGAACTCATTGTAATGTTGGTTTAGATATATTTTCCTTTTATTTTTCGAAAAACGTTTCTATAGCTAAAAACTATAGGCATCATTTTCAAAATTTGTTCTAATTCTTTTCAAGATTTTATTAGTAGTTCTATTTGATTTTGTTTGTTTTTTTACTTCCACAAAAATGCTTTCTAGGCATCATAATATTAAACCAATTTTAACACAATTAGATTAAAAAAGGAATAAAAGCACTTGTATAGAATTAGAAGAAATATGTAGGCACAACAAAACACCAATAGCTTGACAATATATCACAAAGATATATAAAGCGGTATTATATCTGCAACAGAGGAAAAAATAAGGAGTAAAATTTAATATCCTATATTAAAAATGAAAGAACAAAGAGCAAACTTTTATAATAGGGAAACACTAATTTAAAAAATACAAGAAATTAACATACTTAGGAGAAAATAGACTAAATTGTATTTTAAGTTATTAACCATTCTAAGTTATTTAACTTAAATCATTTATACTCTCTATGCTGATCAAGATGAGTTCTTTTATAAATATGCATGCCTTTTTTATACCCCTATTAGTTGATCACTACTTGACTAAGTTTTTGCATATTTTAATTCACTTTTACATCTCATTAGTTCTCGTTTATCATATTTTAACATTAAACTTAATGTTCACGGCTTAACTTTTCTACATCACATTCCAAAAAGATTATGCATGTATATGGTTGGTAAAAAAGAAAATAATTGAGTTTGCATGGGTCCAATAGAGCTTCAGGGTATAAATTTCGAATTTGATTGGACTTTCGGTTAGGTCTGAACATGGCTTAAAATGACATCATATTCAAATTTTAAAGAAAAATAATAGAATTTGGTTCGAGCTTAATCAAATTTCAGGCCGAACTTTAAACTAGGACCAAAATTGAACATAAATTTCTGGATCGGACTTCAACGCCAATAGAAGTAGTGAAAGGCCTCTGAAGCTGAAAATATGTCATAGATCCTTGACCAAATGTAAGAATACAATCGAGTTTGAGGAGATCAATGCCATTCACTGCAAGGAAAACAATCCCTTATTTCCTTATATATGGTAAGCTTGACCGTAAGTGCTTTCTAATGAAGAGAGATAAGAAACTATTATTTTAATAGTTAAATTACTCTTATAATTTTTTTTGCTAATATGCAAAAATAAAAATAATTTAGAAACGATGACATAATTAGATTTAATAAATTTGTCAAGCCAAATAGTAAAGAAAAGATCATCTTATACTATAATTTGTGGAAATGATTAAATATTATTTTGACAAGCTAATAGATAAAGGTCCAAGTTCTTAATTACGACACATACTTCTAAGAATAAAAACAAGTCAAACACTATGTTGTCAATAGAAACTCTGTATCTATGTATTGATTTCCATTTTAGAGAATGAAGCTTAAAAATGGCCAAAAGAATAAACAATAAAAGTTGAAGAACAATAAAGAATATGCTCATTTAAGTAGCATCTTAATTAACCCAATTCCAGAGGAGCCTCTGTAAAACGGTTACCAAAAGTCTTCTTAGAAAGGCATGATTCAGCCAACAACTTACAGTTCATTCTTTTAGTGTTTTCATTATAGCCAAATGAACCAAATTGAAACTTAGGCCATCTTCAACGCGTCTCCAAAATGGAGGAGAAATCAATTCCAATCAATCAGCATTATTTTCTCCATTTTGGAGAAATGAATTTGGTGTGGCATGTAGCTTCTCTTCATTATTGTTCATATTTTTTAAATTTTCAGCTTTTTTTCTTTTTTCTCTCTCAATATTTTCTCTCTTCCTTTTTTCATTCATTCATTCTTTTTTAATTCTTTCATTCTTTATTTTTTATTTAAACAATATTCCAATATTTTCATTATATGTTTATTTAAGTAATTATAACTTTATTATAATTTTAAGGTTTAGTCTCATGTTTATAAATATTTTCATTATATGTTTATAACTTTATAATTATTTACTTATGAATAAACATTTTAAATAAAATATCCACTAGAAAACTTCAAATAAGTAAACCAAAAATATATTGATATTAATAGTCGAATAACATAATAAATTTCAAACAAAAATAAACTAAATTAAAACACACATACATGAATATTAATAGTTAAGCAGTATAACTAAATTAAAAAATACAAGCAAAATATAATTAATTACTAATACAAAATCAAAAAATTTAATGATCAGGTAGATCGGTTCCATCTCTACCAATATTAGTAAAATATTCGCCAAAAATATTATTTGACGAGTTTGGTTGTGGTTATGGTTAGTGACATCGATTCGATGATTGTTCCAGAATTCGTGTTTGTTTAGCTATAATATAAGCATGGTGACGAGGATCTCTAATTTGATTTAAGTCCTGAGATATAATTTTAACTTCTTCTTTCCATTGCTTCAAATTCAACTTTTGTCTCTAAATCTCCATCTTCTGTCTGGTCATTTCAAGCATTACTTGTCTATCTTCTATCTAATCATTTCAAGCGTTACTTGTCTATCTTAGCTTTTTTTTCTTCAGTAGCTCAATAAGCTCTTGATTTTCAACTCTAAGATTATTTATCCCAAAATAAGATTTTTCCTCCATTTTTCTCTTTGCTTTGGCCTTCTTCACCCCAATAGGCCTTTTAGATGAAAAGCACCAACTTCATCATCATTTAAATGTATATTGAAATCAGAAAGCATAGGAGATACTGTTACTTAAGATTCAGGTGTTGCATTATCATATTTTGATGACACATAGCTAGAAGTTTGCTTCGGGCAAATTTGTCTTGGTGTGATGACATCAACGTTAAAATTTTCAAAATATTTGACAATGTTCCATACATGATCATATTTGAAACCTATTTTGCAATTAACATTTAGCTTTAGTAACACCTTCGCACAATTGAGCTACAACCAATGTATATATGTTTGTTAGTTATCCAGCCACCAAGTGTATATAAAATTGCAAGAATTAAAAATTTTTGAAACTCACAATATCTTGATCAAATGCACCACTGGGATTCATATTTTCCACTTGTCTGGGGCATGCTTGTAATTTCTAATAGCTTGCACTATTTTCCACCATCGCTTTTGTAAAGACCTCTTATTACGTTGCTTCCACCCATCAATCGCTTCTTTGTTATACTCCTCTTCAATTCGGCCCTAAAAGTGGTCAAAAGTTTGATGCTGCCCAATAATCGGATCTTGTGAAATCTATATATAAATCCGACATAAGAACATATCTTCACTAGTGTTGCATCTAGTGGATTGAGAAGCCTTTTTTTTATAGATTTGATGTGCTTGTAAGAAAGTAATATTTAGGATGAAGAAAATTGAAATACTTAGTTCGAAATGGTGATTTGCTTAGACACTCTATCTTTCATATTTATAGACCTGTATATGAATATTATCATTATCTCAACCGTCCGATTAGATTTCATCATCATCCCAACTATCTGATTGGATTTTATCACCATCTCAACCTTTATCACCAACCTTATCCACGTTAGACAAGATTGATAGATTCCATCCAAATCTTAACCGTCCGATTGGATTTCATCATTATCTCAACCATTAGATGAATTAGAAATTTAATCATTTAGGAACTTATCATCAACCTTATCTATGTTAGATAAAATTGATAGATTTCATCTAAATCTTAATTGTCCAATTGGAGTTTGTAATCATCTCAACCTTATCCACGTTCGATCAAATTGATAGATTTCATCCAAATCTCAATCGTCCGATTGGATTTTATAATCATCTCAATTGTTATCATCAACTTTATCTATGTTAGATAAAATTGATATATTTCATCCAAATTTCAACCGTCTGATTGGATTTCATCATCATCTCAACCATTAGATGGATTACTTCCTTAATCATTTCAGAACTTATCATCAACCTTATCCACGTTAGATAAAATTTTCAGATTTTATCCAAACCTTAACCGCTCAATTAGATTCCATAATCATCTCAACAGTTATCATCAACCTTAACCATATTAGATAAATTTGATATATTTCATCCTAATCTCAACCATCCAATTGGATTTCATTATCATCTCAACTGTTAGATGGGTTACATCCATAATCATTTCAGAACTTATCATCAACCTTATCCATGTTAGATAAAATTGATGGATTTCATCCAAATCTCAATAGTTCTATTAGATTTCATCATAAACTTAACCATTTGATAGATTTTGACAGTATCTCAACCATAGCAAGAACTGTTATAAATATCATCCTTTACGAAATCAAATATGCATCAATTTATTGAAATGGATTATGATATTGGAGGTCCTTCTAATATAAAATTCCAAGGCATGCTATCATCTTCATCCTTATTGTCATCATCATCAATTGATGATAAAATTGAGTTGATGATGCTTGAAGATGAAACAGTCATGCATAATTTCATACAGAAAAATAAGTTAGTAATTGAGCTACTTTGCAATCAACAAAATAACCAAGGTTGGCATCGTGGCTCCATCCTAGGGCATATAGTGATCAACTGCGATCATGAAGCTACAGATCATAATTTTTTTGCAGATTATTTTTGCAAAAATTTGCGATATAATGATAATATGTTTGGCGACGTTATTAAATGTCCCGAAGTTTGTTCCTTCGCATTGCTGATGTTCCTTCTCATTGTTAATGTTATAAAAGAGCATGATAGCTAATTCCAACATTGAAGAGATGAGCATAGTAGACTTGGATTATCTGCTTATAAAAAATACGGCCACATTCCGGATGTTAGCATATGGTATACTTGCAGATGCTATAGATGAGTACATTAAAATTGGTGAGTCAATAACAGAAGGCTTTAAGAGATTATGTCGTGCATTTGTCGAGATTTTTGCACAGCAATATCTTATATCACTAAATGCTAACGATATTACAAGGCTTCTTCATATCGATGAGCAACATGGTTTTCCAAGAATGTTAGGTAGTCTTGATTATACGCATTGGAAATGGAAAAATTGTCCAACAGCTTAGTCGAGACAATATACTGAACATTCAGGATCACCAACTATTATTCTTGAAGCTATCATTAATTATAATATATGGATATGGCACACTTATTTCGGCATGCCAGGTACAAATAATGACATTAATTTGTTGGAATCATTGCATTTACTTTCTAACCTTCCTCAAGGTATTGCTCCTTCTTCTCATTACGTTATTCAAAGAAAAGAATATAATATGGGATATTATTTAACTGATGGGATTTATGTGAAATGGTCCACTATAGTACAAACAATTCATAAGCCACGTTTTGTAAAGAAAAAGTTTTGCAATGAGACAAGAGTCATGTAGGAAGGATGTGGAGCATGCATTCGGAGTTCTACAATCATGATTTATGACTATTGAAGGACCAACACTTTTTTAGAAAAAAAGTGTTGCATGATATCATGACTGCTTGCATTATTATGCACAATCTAATTATTAAGGATGAATGTGATCTAAATGAACCAATCACAGTGTAATGGAAGTTCCATAATTGACTGTAGAAAGGATAACAGATGAAAATGCCCAATTTCAACAATTTCTTGCCCGGTATAAACAAGTTAAAGACAAAAATTTCGAATTAAGGAATGCATTAATAGAACATTTATAGGAAAAAATACTAATTCAAAGGATTAATGAATTATGCTATGTTTATTTTCAATAGCGGTATTATCTTTTAATTTTTTGGAGTAATGAATGTTATATGTCTTTTTTTAATGTTAAAATGTTTTTGATTTGTGAAATTGAATAAAATTTGATGTTTGATATTATGTAATTATATTGTCATTTACTATAATTAAATAATATAAAATAGTGCAATATATCTCATATATTATTTCATTTAGTATTATCAAATAACAAATTATAATTTAACTGAAATTTTATTATTTATTATTTATTAACATTAAAATATACAAGAATAATATTGTGAATAAAAATATACACGAAAAAGTAAAGTTGGTTTAATTTTATAAAGAAATTTTAATAATCATTAATGAAAGGTAAAAAAGAATATGTTGAGAATATTCCTTTTCGGTGTGAAAAATAGAGCTATGGATTGGAGTGAAAATTACTATAGTATTTCTAAAATAGAGGAAACTCTACTCCATTTTGGAGTAATGGGCTGGAGATGCCCTTAAACGACATAAAACAAAAACAAAAAAAGGCTTTGCTTGAAAAACAAAGAATAATTAAGTTTTATAAAAAAAAGAGGTTTTTTCATTATAATCAAAGCGTAGAATAATGGTGATCCTCCATATTCATTATAAAACTTAATTGATAAGAGGTTTATCATGTCCATATAATCATTGTTAGACATTGTATGTATAAGTAAATGTTGTCATAGGAGAAATTAATTATAATGCATTCAAGTATTTAGTAAGCTGAAAATTACATAGAAAAATCATAAACTTTACTTTTAAATTACAACTTAGAAGTCAGAACTATGAAAATCTTTTGCTGCTAATTCTTGAGATGTAATATCTTAGATTCATACACTGGTGGAAATAAAAAAGTTAAGATGGTAAGAAATACAACCAAATGCTTGAAAGAAATTTATAAATATATCAACATAAAAAAACTAATGTTGAATTTGAAAGTTAACATTAAATTTAAAAACTGAAAAGTTAATTTCCTTTCTTGATAACACTTTCGCCACCCAAGAAAAGAAACAATAGTCTTTTCCACTTCATGAACATAACCATTAATTAGGATTTTATGAGAAAAAAATTATACGAAAGATGGCCTTCAATGATGGGATGCTGTTTTATTAGGGTGGGCTTTGGGCAAGTGCCTTTACTACCTTCACCCAAGGTTGGGACAGTATACTAGTACTACGAGGATTTTATTTAGTTGTGGACGAGTTATCCACACTATCAATTTTTTGGTCAACTACCACCACAATATTTTTATAAAGGATTATTGGCTATGAACCAAAAGATGATTAATGCTAAAAGAGGAGGAGCACTTATAAAAAAGATGCCTGTGGAAGAAAGAGATTTATTTTCTAATTAGATGACAATAAACTCGTAACAATTTGGAGTTAGACAAACCACACATCTAGAAAGGTAAATAAGGTAAGCTACGTTCTAATAGCAAGACTTAACTTTCAAGTTTCAAAACTAACTTCCTTTATTATTACACTAAGTGGATTTGGTAATATTTATAAGAAATACAACCTCTATTCAAAATAATACAACCCTAAGGCTGAACAAAGAACTTGTTGATTAGGTTTTCAAAGAGCATCCATACTAACCTAAAAATACCCTCAATGAGATTAATCTTCAAAATTAAGGAGGCACGTGTATCAGCAATTCATACGGCAGGTTGTGCAGATGACCCAAACGCAGAGTATGGAAAATTGATCACTTAGCTTGCTTGTTGACATTGAGGGTCCAAGGAGAAATATTCAAAAAGGAAACAGGATCAAATACAACAGAATCAACATGAGAGACACCATGTCCAAAACTGAGTAATCAAACAAGGAAAACCCAATAATGATTGCTGTTTACTAACAACCATAAGTATAGTGTCAATAATTAACCTCCCCAAATTAAAGTTAACTCTTGTGCCTATCACGTACACAAACTTGGCTTGAGTAGGATACACAGTCACAGTATGGGCACTTGGCAACCAATTAGCTAACAGAAGTTTATGAATAACACAACACTTTTGTGATAGACCAAAGGCACGAAGTGTAGAAGTAGATGACCAAGAAGACAATTTCTCACCATTCAAAACATATCATTACTCACATCAAAGCCATCCCCATACAGCTAATTCCCAATTAAATTGGCAAGCTCCAAAAATTCATTCAACCAATCGGGATCAAATTTAAATGGTCTCCCTCGTTCATTAACCATATAAAGGCACAGAGCAGTCTCATCCAACCTTTCTTTATCCAAATTACAGTAAAATTCCTAGACCAATGCAACATCAAAATGTTGTGGCAATAATGCAGCATTTAACAAATGTCTTTCATTCAACAAGGTACCCTAATTAGATCGTTTATATTTAGCAAGATTAATGGGATGATCGAGAACAAGCCCAGTTAAGGTTAGCAAATCCCATTTCTATTGAACTATTAAGGAATAGAATTTTGTGGACAAGGCTTGATCCACTGAAAAAGAAATAGGATACTAATAGCGTGGCATTAGAACTAACTTTTGAGCCATTTATTTCACACGACCTCTAGAAGTGGAGGGAGCAGTAGGCAAATTAGAGATAATAGAAGGTGGTGGCTTATTAGATTAAGCATTAACATCCTCAAAAGTAGATGAAGAATCTTCAACAAATGATTCTGCAATAAAGTGAGATAAAACTCATTGAACATCAGCATTGGCATATGGCAACATCGGAATGGATGAGGGTCAGGAAGCACAATAAATGCCATCGAGGATGACCCAATATCAATGGTCAGTGACGCTCAAGGTAGGTTTTACCGCAGGTGGCTTGAACAGCAAGATGGCTTGGCTATGGGTGGTAGGTCGAGAAAAGCTCATAAAGGATAAGCCATCGATGACCACTCCAAAAAATGGGAAGACGTAGGTTGTTTAGGCTTTGCCATCGATGCTTTAGGAGAAGAAAGATGCTGACAGAGATAGTGGTAAGGTGCGAAGATGAGAGATGGAAGTGGTATGCGATGGTAAGAGAATCAAGAGAGTAAGGTGAAAAAATGAAGAAAGGGGGAAAGAAATATTTGAGTGGGAAGAAATTTTTCAAAAACAAAGAAGGAGGGTGGGGGATGTGCGACAGTAATTGAAAAACAATAAGAACATAAATTAGGGTTAACCCCTTTTTGATTTTCTGATTTTTTTAGTGAACTACATCAATATACTTTAAAATTGTAAAGCACACAGCCCTAGTTTCCCTTGAAGAGATTCAAACCTGATGGAATCAAGAGGTTTCATAAAAATATCAGCTGGTTACTTCTATGTTGTTATATAGGAAAGAATTGCAACTTTAGTCTCCACTGGCTCTTGAATGAAATGATACTTCAAATCAATATGTTTGGTTTTAAAATGTTGAACTAGGTTTTTGGAGATATCTATAGCACTCTTATTATCACACATAACAATCAAAACATCTTGAGCAACTCCATAATCTTCCAACACTTGCTTCATCTACAAAAGTTGAGAATAACAACTACCGATGGCAATATATTTTGCTTCTATTATCGACAATGAGATGGAATTTTGTTTCTTACTATACCATGAAATTAGATTATTGCCAAGAACGAAACAGCCCCTATATTTCCTTTTTCTGTTATATAAATTTTTGCCCCAATCCACATCATTATAACTAATTAAATGAGAAGTATAATCACATAAACTCTGAAATACTACTTACGTATCTAATGATTTGATTTACCGGTGTCAAACGACAATTTTTAATGTTAGATTGATAACGTGCACACACTCCCATGCTATAATAAATATCAAGTCAACTCACGATTAGATAAAACAAACTCCTAATGATTCTTCTATATAAACTCACATCAACACTTTTTCCATGATCATCTTTGTTAAAATTTGTTAAGATGCTCTTTAGTGTTCTAGCTTGACGTGCACTATCAAGCCCAAATGTCTTCACCAAATTCTTTATCCATTTAGTTATGAAGATACCATCTTTCACTTGCTTAATTTGTAGTCCCAAAAAGAAATTCAATTATCCTACCATACTCATCTCAAACTCGTTTGTCATCATCTTACAAAGCCTTACACCATCTTTGGATGAGTTGAGCCAAACACTATATCATCAACATATATTTGTGCAATCATCAAATTAGATCTGCACTTTTTTAAAAATAAAGTCTTATCTACACTACCTCATTCATATCCTTAATTAACTAGATATTGGGTGAGTTTCTCTTACTAAACCTTGGCACTTACTCGAGATACATGATCAACACTTACTGAATTAGTGAGCCCTTTGGCTATTCAACATATACTTCTTCTTGTAGAAATCCATTCAAGAACATGCTCTTTACATCCATTTAATAAAGTTTGGATCTTTTCACACATGTTATGGCCAAAAAACGTCTAATTGACTCAAGCCTTGCTACTGGGGCAAATGTTTCTTCAAAATCAATGCTGTCAATTTTAGAGTATCCTTTAGCAACTAACCTAGCTTTATTTCTCATCATATTACCTCTATCATCGGTTTTGTTACGAAACACCCTTTCAATTCCAATCAGGTTCACATTCGATGGCCTTAGCACCAATTTCCATACATAATTTTGAGCAAACTTTGCTAACTCTTCTCGCACTGCAGCAACCTAGAATTCATCTTGCAATGCTTCTTTCACATCCTTTTGCTCAAATAAGGAAGAGTAGCATGTAAGCCCTGCAAGTCCCTGATAATCTATTCTTTTTCTTTCTTTGTTTTTTTTTCTATAACTAATCTCACCAATCACATTCTCAATAGGATGACTTCGTCTAATTCTTGATGGAGGATCTTTATTGAAATCACCTTCCCTTGAGTCTTTGCCATTCTCAAAAGTTTGTTTGTGAATTAGATGTTTGGTTGGTTTTTTCCTTAGAAGCAACTAACTGGTCCTCTATCTAATTGGTTTCTTTTTTGCTAACAAATAACTCTGGATCTGAACATTTTCTGCTTTTAACTTTATTATGTCTCTATTCTGACATGTAAAGCTGATTTTGAAGATTCTCTTCTACCACCTTATTAATTATTTGGTGCACATCATCTATAACAACATTTACAAATTCCATTATTGTTTTAGTTCTTTAGTTGAACACGTGGTACACGTTACTGTGGATTGAATATCTAAGGAAGATGCCCACTCTTACTTTCAAACTTCCCAAGTTGTTCTTAATCTTTGAGAATGTAACATTTGCTACCAAACATTTGGAAGTAGTCAACATCTGATTTCTTTCCTTTCTATAATTCATAAGGTATCTTGTTCAAGATGTTTATAAGATGAGCTCTTTTACATATATGACATGCCATTTTTATTGCTTTAACCCAAAATTTGATCTGATATTTTTCTTCCATTCAACATTAATCTGGCCATATCTTGAAAAGTGCAATTCTTTCATTCTATAACTCCATTTTTTGGTGGCATTTTAGGTGCTAAAAACTCTTGCATTATCCTATATCTATCACAAAAATTGTTAAAAATCACATTCTCAAAATACCTTCCATGATCAGATTTGATTCTTAAAATCATCATATTTTTCTTATTTATAATCCGCATATATAAACTTCTAATGCCTTATGCATCTGATTTTTCTTTCAAGAAAGCTACCTAATTATATCTAGGTAGTCAAGGGTCAAGAAATACCTCATCCCAACAATACTAGCATGTTGTGTTGATCCTACCAAATCCATATGAATCAATTCCAATACACAAGAAGTTGTAATGTTTCTTACCTTTTTATATGGTACTCTCATCTATTTTCACATTTGGTATGTACTACTAATAGTTTTGTCACCTTTGTTCATCATATACTTTTACCGCTTCAAACTTTCTCAATTTGTTTATGGGATCATAATTGACGTGGCTAAGATTTTAGTGCCATAGATTAATATTATCATATGCAGCTAAATTGCAAGAAGTAATAACCTACAACATATATCAATTATCTGTCGATCTTTTGCCACCTACTAAATACTCTCCTTATTCGTTTAATGCTTTACATCATCACTAGTGAACTTGACTAATAACCCAGCATCACAAAGATAGCTAATACTCACCAAGTTGGCTTTAAAACCGTCCACATAAAACACATTTTTTAAATGAAGCAATCTATCCATGCAAAGAGTGCCTCTACAAATTACCGTTGCTTTCTTCCCATCACTAATTGTGACATGATTATCCATACAACTTTGATAATTCATCAAATAGCTTCTTTCACCTATCATATGCCTTAAACACAAACTATCAAAGTACCATCCATTGTGAGAAGCAGCATGCATGGATTTAAACAACCACAGAGGCTTGTAATTGATTCTTTCTAACCTAAATCTACTTTGGTAGCATTTGTTACTATTAAAAACTCTACAAATAATGTCTAGATTCTCTATTTTGAGCATTCCAAAATAGCAGTTGTAGCAGCTTGTAGTAATTTTTCCTATGTTACAATTCACATCACAAAAGTGACATATAGACACAAAATTTTGACTTCTTTTTGAAATTTCTCCTTGCTTATTAATCTTACTCCTTTGACAAATCTAACTTCACCATTTTACTCATTATTTATTTGAGAACATTTACCTTTATAACCTACATCTTGCAAGTCCCCTTTGTTTTTAACCATTTCCAGTAGTTTTTCTAGCTTCTCAATACTACCATTCAACATTCTTATTCCTTTCTTTATATTGATCAACTTTAGCTTTGTTTCATCAATTTCATCCATTTTTGAAAATAACTTCATCTTTAGATCTTAAATGACATCTTTAATGGTTGAATTCTCCCTCTTTAACTTCTCATTTTGTTTACACGTTTTCACCCATTTATCATACATTAATTCATAGGCCTTGCAGATATCTTCCTTATTGAAATCTGAGTAGCCATCATCACTGTCATAATCTGAATTACAGTTTAGTACTAAAACATCTGTATTTTTTTTGTCAGTTTCTTCACTAGTTGGTACTAAACAAGTAATTAGACTTTTGTTAGATAAAGCAACCAACACAGCTATATGACTCATAATTTCTTCTTCACTGCCATACTCACTTTCATATTCATTTTCACTCTAAGTTCTTATATAATGCTACCCTTTTCTCCTTTTAAGAATGTTAGCACATTCTGATTACGCATGTCTGAAACCTTGACATTCACGACAATGTATCTTCTTTGCCTTCCTTTCAATTTTTTAAGTTTTTGCTAGTTGTTTTAAATTATTATTTGATTAACTCCCACCATTTTGCCTAAACTCAAGTTTATCTTTCTTCACCTTCTTCAGTCATTTATTGAAATTTCTTGTCAGCAATACCAAATCATCATCTTCATCAGAGTTTTCTCCTAAATCATTTACAAATTTAGTGACTTTGGTTTGCAATGCCAATCCTTTTTTCTTCTCATGCTTGTCTCTCAACAAATTCATCTCAAATTTTATGAGAATTCAATTTACTTTATCTAAAGATAACTCATTAATATTATGAGCTTCTTCAATAGCTACAATCTTTGATATGAATCTAGAAGGCAACAATCTCAAGGTTTTCTTGACAAGTTTTAGATTTGAATATTTCTCCCCAAATTGATTTGCTTGATTGGCAATATCATGTAGTTGCTTATGAAAGTCTAAAAAAGTTTTACTTTCCTCCATCTTAACCTCCTCAAATCTAGTAGCCAGCATTTGAAGTTTTGATGTAATCACCAATTTTGATCCCTCATGTATGGTTTGTAATATATCCCACGCTTCTTTGGTTAGTTCACGTGCTAATATCATACTGAAACATCCTTCATCTACAGCATTAAAAATTGCATACATTGCTTAAGAGTTACGAAGTTCTCCTTCTTCTTCATCCCTTGTCCATTCAAGTGGATTTTTATGTACCGTTTTATTCTTTTCATCAGTTGTTATAGGATAAGTCCAACCATTCAGCACAGAAGTCCATACTTTAATACCTTATGCTTGAATAAACACTTTCATTCTCGATTTCCAAGTAGGATAGTTAGAACCATCTAGTAGCAACAGCCTTGTAATTTATGCTCCTTCTCTAGTAGCTATAAGTGCAAAACACTAATCTACTCCAATTTGACACACCAAGTTTTGATAAGATGAACCTTGCTTTAATACCAATTCATAAACCTAAAGTTGTAATTCCATAAGATTTATGTTCTACTGTAGTTGCTTTAAACTAAAAGTGACGGTTACCTATCAGAAAGTAACTGGATTAGCAATTACGATTTTCAAGAATTTAATCACAACTAGAAAAACATAACATGTAACAAATAAATCAACACATGAAATATGTTACCGCTATTTAACACGCACAGCCTATATTTGCAGGGCCCTCACCTAGATTAATCAAGTTTCACTAAACTACAATAATGTTACATAAGGTTATTATGGAGCTGACACCATTCACTATTTGAGGCTATCCACTCGTACTTATACCATTAAAAGTTATCTTACACCTAATAGCATGACCACCTCATGCTAACCTTAATAGAGGATTTTGAAACAATGAATAAAATAAAGAAAATAATATCTCAAGTGATTAAATCAAGAATTACAAGAAACAAAAGAACACTTGAGTTATAGAACACTACCCTATGTGTACAGTTGCATTAAACCATAATCTTAGAGAGTCATTCAACAAAAATCTGCTATGAATCTTTTTAGTTGATCATCGAAAACAAAACACATAGTAGCAACAAAGAATAGATAGATGGATTTTTCATATGTTCACACAAATATACAAAAACATAGCTACCCAAAATTAATGAATCTCTGATATGTGCTTTTTTATTATACATTTATTCCATAATACTTAATGATTAATAATATGAAAATTTTTAAGATACTCACTTTAGATCATATCTAATTTTAGGTACAATTCAGAAGCGAATGAGCTAAAGTGAGTTAAAAACACAATATTTAAGTCGTCCTTTTGAGATTCACACTCACTTACCTTCACAAAGTAAGGAGAAAAGGGATTAGAGCAAGAGGAAACAAGAAAATGCCAAAAGGAGTGAAGAATAGCATATGTCATGGGTTAAGAAACATCTCATGCTCGTGAAAAATAAGTCATGGCCTTGAGAACGTTCTCACACCCATGACAAATTTGTCATGGGTGTGAGAGTGTTGTCACGCCAATGACAAATGTAATATGGTTGGCTTGATCTACATGCTACTCCTTTCAGATATTTAGGAGCTCCTATTACTACTAAAAAACCCAAATTCTTGAATTTTCTCCCTTTGATTGAAAAACTAAAAATTAGAATACAAACTTGGAAAAATATATTATTATCTCTAGCTACCATATTGACCTCATCACATCAGTATTGAATAGCATGCATTTCATTGGGCAACTCAGGTTGTTATTCCGAAGCAGGTGATCAAGGAAATAGATAGATTGTTGAAAGCTTTTCTGCGGTCTAGAAAAATAGCTAATAGAAAATAAGCTAAGGTGAAATGGAGTGATATTACTATACCAAAGAAGCATAAGGGACTAGGGATCATTCCCATTACTCAAATGCAAAAGGTTTTTCTTTTTAAGAGGATTTGGAGAGTATTCAATGATAAGGAAGCTATGTGGGTTAAATAGGTAAATACCTATCACCTTAATAATCAAAATTTCTAGCAAATACATTGATCTCAAGAATGCTCATGGATTTTTAACCATATGCTTAAGTTAATGAATCTGATATATCCTTATTTGAAGCACAGTTTGGGTGATGGTGAGGAGATATGGCTTTGGTTCGATAATTGGACTAAGCCCTTTTATACGATTTGAATAGCTACACTCAGAAACAGAATTCCTATTGATGCTAGAGTGTCTTGGTTAATACAGGATGGGGAATTAACTTTAGGAACTTTCAACTGTTAGCTGAATATCTTCCTAACGTACTTGCAAAGAGAAGAAAGGATAGAATGATCTGGACACATCATACTAATGGAATTTTCACCAATAGTTATGATCACAACTTACTACTACAGCATCTAGATTTAGTTTCTTGGGCTAATGTCACCTGGGAGCAAGTTTTATGTCCCAAAGCAATTGCATTCACATGGCTAGTGATAAAGAACATATTAATAATTAAGACAAATGGTTTGGTAAGTTTGATCCTATATATGTTCTTTGTAAACAATTGAATGAAATCAGAGATTATCTTTTCTTTGAATGTAGCTATAGCAAGTCAGTGTGGAGCTAACTTTTAAGTATGTTATTGTTTACACCTAAAAATGGGTTCGGCCCATTTTCACTATTTTGGACCAAAAATCTAAAGCCCAAAGAAAAGTCCAAAGAGGAGCCCATCAATTGTAGCCCAGAAGGGAGTAGTAAAAGTTGAGTTGGAGTGGGATTCTTGAAATCCAAGATAATGAGGGGATAAGGATAGGATTTTATCCAAATATTATCCTTATAGGATAAAATAACGTTTTATTAAAATCTGATCTCTATCTAACGAGATAAGACTTATTTAAACGTTATCTTTATCTAGCAAGATAGGATTTCATCAAGATCATAAGTTTAAATTGCAGTGGGACACTCAATTAAAAGTCCAGACACTGGCTTTAGCCTATCAGATTTCGGTGTCCAGCAGAAAAAGAGGCGATAGAGTTTGCTTGGGAATAGAAGATTGGAAGTCCGAATTTAAAGAAAGGATAAGAGGATAAGGTG
>JAOSBN010166697.1:0-21154 GCA_027563595.1 Erythroxylum suave | reverse complement strand
ATAAAGATAAATTTTGGATAAAACCTTATCTTGTTGGATAGAGATAATATTTGGATTAAACTTTATCTTATCCTATAAAGATAATATTTGAATAAAACTTTATCCTTATCTCTTCATTATCTTGAATTTCAGGACTCCCACTCTAACTCAAATTCTACTACTCCCTTCTTTGCTGGACACTGAAATCTGATAGGCATGGTCAGTGGCTTTCTGTTGAACTTCTAATCCTAGGCTTTTCTTTGGGCTTTAGATTTTCGGCCCAAAACAGTAAAAATGGGTCGAACCCATTTTAGGTGTAAACAAATGCCCCATGCACCATTAGGCTTATAAATATAAGCCTTATGGTGATCCTTTATTTGAAATCTCTCATCTTCTATTTTGAGTGGCGCGACTTGTAGCTCATCCAGACTTATTTCATCTCTTATTTTATCTGGGATCTTTCCTTTATCTGGGATCCAGCATTTATGTACGAATGTTATTCTTTTTGGAAGAAAACAATATTGCCTCTGAAATTTGTGCATCCAAAGGGCAGCACGATATATTAATGAAGCCGTCGCATACGCTACAAGTATTACTGCTGGTGGAGAAGGGCGTGAACGTGGATCAGGTTTGATTCGACAACTCCTTCGATTAACTCCACACCCATCTCCAAAACACACCCACGACATCTCTAAATATGGAACACACTTACGACTTTTTATACAACCCCCTATCTCAGATTTTCTGTACCTGGCCACACCCTTTACACAATTTCAGCAACGTTATCCTATTAATTGTAAGACTCCCACACAAGATGCACTTCTTCTTTGCAGAGACTTCAACATCCAAGTCACGTGTCTCAGTTGATGAACCAATAAAGTAAGTTACAAATGTAACTCCAATTTAAAATAGAGTTCTACATTATCTCAAAAATCCATCATACCTCTTCTTAAAATACATATCTATTTCATAACATCTAGAACATTATTCAAGATAGCTTTTCTATTTTTGAATCCAAGTCAAACAAAGATACATGATTAGTTATCATCATTCAATTAATATCTTATAGATCTAATTAATAATAAATATGTCAAAACAAAATCAGAAGATATATACCATATGCCTAACACTTCTCACTTAGTAAATTCTTAAAAATGATTCCTCAACTATAAAATTATTTGAGAAGGCAATTAAATTTATAACCTTTCACGAATTGCTTGTTCTTCGTGCTTCCTTTGACTTCTTAAACATGAAGTAATTAATAATTAAAAACATTTGTATCAATAAAATATAGGTTTTGAAATTTTTTAATTTAATTTTCATCACTTATTCTTATAATTAGTTAGTTATATTGAATAATTATTATGTCATTTTTTGAAATAATACAGTATTAAAATTCTTAAATTTTAATAATCTTTATTTTAAAATTATAAATAAATAGAAAATTAAGAAAAAATGATAAAAAAGTTCTGTGGTTGATAAAATATATGAACAACAACAACAACATCTTAATAGAAATCTCGCTAAAATGCAGGATTTGGAGAGGTCCGATAATACGTAATCTTTCCTGTATTTAGTAGAGAGATTGTTTCTTGTAGACTCACAAATAAAAAAAAGAAAAAAATTATTGAAAATGATTTGAAGAGATTGGTTAGAGCTTGTATAGCAAATTATCTAAAAATAAAAGTACTTTAAAGAATTTAGGATTAAGATTGAAATCTTATAAACAAGATAAAACCCAATAATTAAGTGTTAATCCTTTCTCTATAATCTATATCAATTTAAAATTAAGTGTAATTTAAAATTTTTATTTTAAATATTTAATTAAAATAATTAATCTTCTACTTAGTTAAATTTAATTATGTTTGACAAATTAAATTCAATTTATTTTGAAATTAATAAATTAAATTTAAATAGACCAAAATTTAGACTAAATTTAAATTTAAAGACTAGCATTATTTTAATTTTATTTTTTAAAATGACTTACTTTTACTTCCGACCATAGTAAGGTTTTTGTGACAATCATACTCACCAAACTAATGAACCAGTCGGCCTTCTTATTGTTTGCACTCGTCAATCTTCCGACTTCCACCCGCCGTGACTTTCGTACATAGTTTAACCTGTAGTCACAGAACCATGTACCAATATGGTTTCTAAGGAATCAATCAAATTCTAGCTACCAAAATGGTCGAGAAACCTACTTCCTCACTACCCTTTTACTGCTTTCGCTTGATCATCTCGATCCTACATGCCACATCACAAGACCTTACAGCTAGAAAAACCTCCAGGATCTTCCTACGTGTAGTAAATATATATTGTTGGTCCTTGATACCCTTCTAATATGGTGAAGAAGAAAAAGTAGTGACAGATAAATAAACAATGTTAGTCAATTAATTATATTAATGCGTAATTTGTTGGAAGCTTTTTCTTTTTCATCAATCCCACTTCTCAATTAGAAAAAAAGAGTACCACAAGATGTTCAATATATAATATTCAAATAAAAATTATTAAAATAGCTGGACAATACAAACGACCTGATTTTATGTTATTCTTTCTTCTCACTTAGTAAATTCTTGAAAATAATTCCCCAACTATAAAATTATTTCAATCAGAAAAAACGAAAGAAACAGATTGGTTTATGGCCATTTTAAGTTTTCTATAGTCAATGTAACATGTACCACAAGATGTTCAATAATTTTCAAATAAAAATTATTAAAATAGCTAGACAATACAAACGGCCCGGTTTTATGTTATTTTTGTGATTGTTTGTTGTTTCTTCTCACTTAGTAAATTCTTGAAAATAATTCCTCAACTATAAAATTATTTCAGAAGGTAATTAATGAAAATTTCGTTGACTATTCTAACTCAATAAATTTATAACCTTTTACGGATTGTTCTTCGTGTTTCCTTTGACTTCTTAAACATGAAGTAATTAATAATTGAAAGCATTTGTACTAATAAAATATAGGTTTTGAACTTTTTTAATTTAATTTTCATCACTTATTCTTATAATTAGTTGGTTACATCGAATAATTATCCTGTCATTTTTGAAATAATATATTATTAAAATTCTTAGATTTTAATAATCTTTATTTTAAAATTATAAATAAATAAAAAATTAAGAAAAATAATAAGAAAGGTTGCGTGGCTGATAAAATATATGATAAACAACAACAACAACATCTTAATAGAAATCTCGCTGAGATGCAGAGTCTGGAGAGATTCAGTAGTACGTAGTCTTTACCTATAATTAATAGAGAGGTAGTTTCTTGTAGACCAAAAAGAAAGAAAAAATTATTGAAAATGATTTGAAGAGAAAAAACTAAATACATAAATAAATAAAAATTAAGAACCAAAACTAAAACTAAAAAAATAAAGATTAAAAATAAAATAAAATAAATAAACATATAAGAAAAATTTTATATTATATGAAATTTTAATATAATCAATCTTTTAATATGAAATATTGATTTTGACAACAATTGTTATAATATTCTTTGATTTAAAATGTCTCTACACTTTCTAATTAGAAAGACTTGAAATGTGGAATAGTATCCAAAATTATTATTTGATATATAAGGAAAAGCACACCAAATTGGACAAGCCAAGCTGCTTCGTGTCATCCTGTGCCGTCCTTCTTCATGTTCATTTCAGAGAAGAAAAAAAGGTCATGGTGCATGGCCTCGTGAGTTGAGTGTCCTTCCAAGAAGATTTCAGTTAAGTACATTTGACATCAGAAAATATAGACACAGAAGGCGAAGTCTTCACATTTATAAATTTTTAACAAATTTATAACCTTTCACGCGTGTCTTGTTCTTTGTATTTCCTTTGACTTTTTAGACATGAAGTTATTAATAGTTAAATGCACTTGTGTTAATAAAATACAGTTTTTTTTAAACTCAAGAATACGATAACCCTCGTTTTCAACTTTGTTTAATTTAATTTTTTATATTTTAAAGTCATCACTTATTCTAATAATTATTTAGTTGTATCGAATAATTATTATGTCATATAATTTATTTAATTTTTATTTAAATTATATGGCATTAAAATTCTTAAATTTTAATAATCTTTATTTTAAAATGATAAATAAATAAAAATTAAGAAAAATGATACGGGAGGTTGTGTGATCAATAAAATATATAATAAATGTTGTAAAAATTGACCGGATTAGAGCATATTTGCAATTAAATAGAATTGAAGGAATAGTAATGATAAAATTGACACAGATTTTATGTAGAAAACCCTCAAACAAATTAGGGTAAAAATTATGGACAAGAAGAAGAAATTTCACTATGAAGAATTTAGGGCTTAGAACTTCTCTCTATTTTATAAGGATAAACACAAATTCTTTCAAGAAATAGGAGAAACACTCTCCAAATTTTAGGTATTAAACTGAAGAAGCGAAAATTTTAGATGATTTAAAATTGATATGAGAAGGCCTATTTATAGGCCTCCCATAAGTGTGTAACCAACTGCGGACAGTTGTCCAAATGCAATTTTCTTCCTTTCCCTTTTGCCTTTGGCAAGTTGGCAACAACAATCTATAACTTGAAGATTTGATTGAAAGTTAATCAAATCATTGGCAACAACAATCTATCACTTAAAGATTTGATTGAAAGTCAATCAAATCATCACACCATTCTTTCTTCCTTTCCATTTTCATGTTACTCTTGTCTCTATCAGGTTGTAAGAGGGTCAACACCAAATCAATTTGTTAGTGTTGATCACATTCGCCAAAAAATCTGCGAGGTTGTCTTTAGTATAAATCTTTCATATATCCATAGTTCCTTCTTCAACTTTCTCACAAACAAAATGATATTGAACTCATATATGTTTTGTTTTTGAATGAAAGCTGGATTTCTTGCAAGGTTCAAGGCATTCTAATTGTCACAAAATAGAGAAATCTTCTCTTTCTTGTGCCCGAGCTCCTTCAATAGCATTGTCAACCAACTGCGGCACTCTAATTGTCACAAAATAGAGAAATCTTCTCTTTCTTGTGCCCGAGCTCCTTGAATAGCATTTTCAACCAACTGCTTCTTTACTAGCTTATATAGTTGCTATATATTTTGCTTCTGTTGTTGACGTAGCAACAAATTATTGCAATTTTGAGACCCAATTTTCAACCACGCCAACTAATGTAAACACGTAACATGTGGTGGATTTGTTGCCATCAAAATCACCTGCATAATTAGAATCAACATATCCATTGACAATAAAGTCTGATCCCTCATAACACAATGCAACATTTGAGGTCCCTTTAATGTATCCAAGGACTCTCTTTATAGCGTTCCAATATTCTCTGTCAAGATTCACCATGTATCAACTAACTACTCCCACTGCATGAGCAATGCCTGGTTTTATACAAATGATAGCAAACATTAAGCTTTCTACTGCTAATGCATATGATGCTCGAGACATCTCCATCCTCTCATCATCACTGCTAAGATTCATGCTAGAGGGTAACTTGAAGTGGGGTAGAAATTGGCGTACAATCTTGCATGTTAAAGGATTGTAAGATCTTGTCCAGATAATTCTTCTGAGAAAGCCATATTCTGTCTCGGTAAATTTGCATCCTTAAAATATTTTTTGTTGGTACCAAGTCCTTCATTTCAAATTCCTTAGCCAATTGAGCCTTTAATTTTATAATATAATCTTTGTTGGGGCCTATTACTAACATGTCATCTATATATAGCAATAAGATAGTAAATTCATTTTCACCAAACCTCTTAAAATATGCACTAGGTTCTACAATTAGTCTATTGTATCCAAAGCTTATAATGAAGGAATCAAATCTCTTCTACCAACACCTCGATGCCTGCTTTAGACTATATAAAGATTTGTTCAACCTGCAGACTAAGTTCTCCTTTCCTACTTCTTCAAAACCTCCTGGTTGAAGCATATAAATCTCTTCTTCAAGATCTCTATGAAGAAAATTCGTCTTTACATCTAATCGCCCCAGATGTTAGTCAAACCAAGCACATATTGTCAGGACTACTCCAACTGTAGTAACTTGAACCATAGGGGAAAATATTTCATTGAAGTCAATCCCTTCCTTCTGAGTGTATCTTTTTACTACAAATTTTGCATGATATCGCTCCACCTGATCATCACCATTTCACTTGATCTTAGAGACCCATTTGTTTCCAATGGCTTCCCTTCCTTGTGGTAGTGGCACAAGTTCCCAAGTCTTATTTTTATGAAGAGCTTCAATTTCTTTTTGCATTACTGTCATCCATTGAGATGCACCTGAAATATTCATTCCCTCTTGCAGAGTTAATGGTTCCCCATACTCAGTTAAAAGAAACTATGCAATATTGCCCTCCATAATATAGTTTGAATGCCAATTTAGTCACCTTTTTAGGCGATTTGGTTAATGAGTCTTTGAAGCTTCAGATTCTATTGGTTCTTATACCTCGTGCTCTGTTGCTGGTTTAGAAGAATCCTTCTGGGATTCCTTTTCCACTTGAATAATACTAGTTGAATCTTCCTTTAATGTGCAATCATTGACTCCTTTTTTTTTGTAGCTCATTTATTAAGATTACATTCCTGCTGATGATAACCTTATAGGTAGTAGGATCTCACAGGCGATACTCTTTCACTCCATCAGCATATCCCAAGAATAAGCATTTCCTAAATAGCGCAATTTCTTGAGGATTGTACATCACGTACACAGGACTTCCTAATATATGGAGGTTTGAAGAATCAACTGGCTTACCAATCCACATCTGCATCGGTGTTTTCAACTCAATTGCAGTTAATGGGGCTCAATTACCACATAACAAGCTGTATGACTACTTCTGCATAGAAAGTCTTGTCTAAACTTATAGTTGCTAGCATAGCTTTTGTTCTCTCTAACATTCTGCTATAGAGTGTATGTCGATATGAACTACCTTTTGATGCCTTTTTGCTTGTAAAATTGATCAAATTCATTATTATTGTATTCTCGTTCATTATCTGTCCTTAGACACTTGATCTTCTTTCCAGATTCAAGTTCCACCCATGCTTTGTAAACTTTGAAGACTGGAAACACATCTGCCCTTCTCTTGGTTGGACACACCTAACATCTCTTGAAATAATCATCAATGAAGGACATAAAATACTTTGCTTCTCCCAGGGATGGAATTGGTGTTTGTCATACATCCAATAGAACTAATTTTAGAACTAATTTTCTTCTAAAATTGATGTGTTGAACTTCAACAGATGTTGTTTGCTTGTAACATAATGCTCACAGAAAGGTAGAGATACCTTTGTGAGCCTTGGAAGTAGCCTTTCTTAGTAAGAATCTTAATTCTCTGTTTAGACATATGTCCAAGTTTCTGATGCCATATCATTGCACTTAGAACATCTTGAAACAACTGATGTTTCTTCTTCTTACAAGATTTCTTCCTTCAGTATATACAAATTTGTAGCTATCTTTTCTTCTTTCATAAGCATAAGGACAACTCGAATTATTTTCATGATCTTGTTTTCAATTTCAACCTTGCCACTAAGATCATTCATTTGTCCCAAAGACAACAAGTTCTTCTTCAGGCCCTTCAAATGCTGCACTTCTTGGATAGTATGAATTGTACCATCATACAACTCCAGCTTAATGGCTTATACACCAATGATCTTTAAGCCATGATCATTGCAAGTGTACAAAGATTCTCTTGAGACAGGTTCATAATGATAGAACCATTCCCTCCAAGAGGTCATATGAAAATAGCTCATGAGTCGAAAGGTCATACACGAATAAATGTTTTTCTACTTTCAATTAATGTTACTGCTCACAACATAGGACATTACCATCATCTGAGGTGCTCGCCACATTTTCTTAAGGATTGAAATTTATCTTATTCCGATAATCCTTCTTCAGGAGACCCTTTTTGCCATAATTGTAACATCTTAAAATTTTTTTGCTTCTTGACTTTCCCCTAACATGATTATAGTTCTCACTTTGGCCATGTTTTGTTGATCTCTCTCTCATCAAAATCAATGCCTTTTGCTTATTGTGAAGTCATTTGTCCTATCTTCCTTATTTTTGCACCAGTTTTCTTCTTCAAGAATAGTGATTATAAAATCATCGAAGACTAAGTGGTTTACACAGATATTATTTGTTAAATTGATGATAAGTTGATCATACGAATCTGGTAGACTTTGAAGTAGAAGCTCAGCACGTTCTTGAGACTCTATTTTATGAGCCAGTAATGTGCATTGGGAAAATAGAGTCTTTAAGGTGTTGATGTGGTCTGTCACTGAAGTAGATTCTAACATCCGAAGAATGTACATTTTTCTCTTAAGGAAAATCTTGTTATTTAGTGACTTGGCCTCGTATAACTTAGTGAGATGATCCCAGATCTCCTTTGCCTTCTTCTTCCCCTCTAAGCTTAACAACACCCTATCGGATAATGTCAAATGAAGATTTGCGATAGCATTCTCGTCCATCTCATTCCACTTATTATCATTTGTGAATGTTCCTAGTCTTTCGTTGATGGTCGCTAAGCAATTATCTTTTCTCAAGATAGCCTTTATTTTCAACTTCCACAATGAGAAATTACTTCTATTGAACTTTTCCATATCAAATTTTGCCGTCATTACTTCTATTATGAATAGAACTAAGCTCCCATTATTTTGCTATGATACCACTTGTAGTGAAAAATTGATCGAATTCGAGTAGATTCGCAGCTAAATATGATTAAAAGAATAGTATTGAAGAAATTGACACACATATTTTACGTGAAAAAACCCCAAAAAAATTATGGTAAAAATCCAAAACAAGAAAAAGAAACTTCACTATGAAAAATTTAGGAGTTGTAACCTCTTTCTATTTTACAAGGAAAAACACTGACTCTTTCAAGAAATAGGAGAATGAAAAACTCATTTATTTATATATTTTTCATATCATTTTTTTATGACAAAGGGGGCAAAAGCTCTAGCTATCCTAAGCGCCGGGATCTGCGGTACACAGCACCCGTCTGGTCCTGTCGGACATGTGCTCTGGTGACATGCGGAGGCTCTTGGAGAAATAACAGTCCTGGCCGAGAACAGCGGGCCAAGTGGGCCAGACTGTCCGCACTCTGATTGCCTTCACGATAGACGTGATAATACTGAAGATCCCAAGCCCGACGTTGAAAGTCCCTGATATCCTGCACTAAAGAAAAACACTCAGTCAGTAGAGGGGGAGATGAAGACAGAAGGGTGAAAACTTGCAGCGAGTCGATTTCAAGGATCACTCGCTGGAAGCCTAGATCCCAAGCCAGCGACAGCCCTAAATGGGCTCCCCACAGCTCCGCGGTCAGAAGGAAGCAGGCTCCGATGTTCAGCATGAAACCTCCACACCAGTCACCATGGCAGTCTCAGATTAGGCCGCCGGCCGTGGTGAGGTGGTCTGCACCGCCCCGTCGGTATTAACTTTGACCCAGCCAGGGTGAGGTGGAGTCCAGCGAATGGGCGTACCCATGGGGAGCCCTTGGGAGGGGATCACTCGCCCCGTTATCACTTGACTCATGACTATCTACTGGACATAATCAAGGACAAGTTTGGGGCCACAAGTTGGCCACTCAAACCCAGTCTCGAAAATACATTTGTTCCGCCACTGCCAGATATGCCTGCATGCAACTCCAAAGACGGTAGACCATGTCTTCCGCTGGAATTGTACGTGCCGGGCCAGATGGAATGACCACCATGGCCGCTCTTCCTGGGTGAAGAAAGTAGTGTCAACCACTACCGGGGGAAATTGTAGCCAAAACGTTTTAACTCGGGGGCAATCTCGGAGTGCGTGTAGGATAGTCTCTGGCTGACCACAGAAGGGGCAACTGTCGTCCTCCGTGTAATGGCGCGTGACCCTCTGCTGATTAGTCAGCAGTTTGCCCTGAGTTAGAAGTCAAAGGAAAGAGCATATCCGCTGCGGTCCCGACCATTGCCATATCAAGGCCCAGATGTGTGGACTGGCATTGGTGTGATGATCCTCTATCAGATCATACGCTGAGGCCACCGTGAACTCCCCATGGGGAGATGGTCCCCAAACTGGCTTGTCCGTCTCCAGGATAGCAGTAGGGGTCCTAGCAGTGGCAACTGCCAAACAAACCGCAGAGGGAAGATAGTGTTGAAACAAGTGTCATTTCCATATACCGCGCGCGTCCACTAAATCCGCCACAGTAGCATATATGAAAGAGTCTGGGATGGGGCTCGTGGTAAGCGAGACGAGTGGGCCCCAATCTGCCAACCAACTATCCATCCAGAAAAGGGTTCGGCGACCATTTCCAAGTTGCCATCGGATCCCTCGGCAGACGATGTGCCATGTAGCGGCTATTCCCCACCAGATGACGGAAGCACGGGGCCTTTTTAGCGAGAGAGGGAGGTGGAGGTCCTCAAAGTGATATTTCGCCCGCAGGATCTGAACCCATAACGCTGCCGATTTGGTAATTAATCCTTATCCCAGTTTGGCTAGCATAGCATCATTGGTGGATCGAATACGCTTGAGCCCTAACCCTCCTACTCGGTGCGGACTACAAATAGTGGCCCAGTTAACAAGGTGGGGTTTACGGTTCTGGTCCTTACAGTTCCAAATGAAATCCCGCATTAGCTTTTCTAAGTCCTCGCAAAAATGGTTGAGGAGTCGCGTTGTTTGCATAGTATATGTAGGCAGAGCTGAGAGGACCGATTGGGTGAGGGTGACCCGGCCCGCGAATGATAGGGACTGCGTGCTCCAACCCGCTAGCTTTTTTTGTGTAGTGTCGAGGATGGGCTGATACGTGGATTTGGTGGTGCGCTCGTGAATTAAAGGAACGCCTAGATACTTGCCCAGGTGAGGAGTGCTTTGAATACGGAGTGCCTGGCTGAGGCCGCACGCGGACTCGCGAGAAACATTCTTGGAAAAACAAATACGGGACTTGGTCATACTCATTTTGAGACCAGATGCCTCACAGAACTGGTCTAAAAGGTGGGAGACCCCCCAAATCTGGGTGTCTGTAGCAACCCCGAACAGCATTAGGTCATCTACGAAGAAAAGATGTGAGAGGGGAGGCCCAGAGCGACTCAGCTTGATCGGCTTCCACTGGCCGGAGCTCACAACTTGGTTAATAAGATGACCTAGCCTCTCTAAACAAAGAACAAAAAGGTAAGGCAAGAGGGGTTGTCGGATACCCCGTGTAGGGATGAAAGCGTCTGACAAGTGACCATTCCAAGCGACTTGCATGGAGACGGAGGTAACACACTTCATGATGAGACTAGTGAGCCCTGATGGGAACCCTATATCTTTGAGAGTGTCTGCGATAAAGTCCCAGCGAAGGCGGTCATAGGCTTTTTCGAGGTCTACCTTGAGTACGAAATAACCAGTCTTACCTGCCTTCAGTTTCAGGGAATGAATGACCTCCTGAACGATAATGATATTGTCTGTGATGTGTTTGTCGGGGATGAAATTGCATTGGGTATGAGCTACCAACAAATCCAGAGAGGGTTTCACTCGATTCACGATAACTTTGGAGATGATTTTATACATTATCGAACACAGGCTGATTGGCCTGAACTGAGTGACAAATTGCGGGGAAGTGACTTTCGGGAGCAAAACTAAGATGGTGCGATTTAGTTCCCGTTCCCAGCGTTCGTGACGAAAAATTTGTTGGAGAAAGTCTACCACCGACAAGCCGTTGTAGCCCATTGAGATTGATAGAAGGAAGCGAGAAAGCTGTCAAAACCGACAGCTTTGTCCGGGTACATTCCAAAGAATGCCGCCTTGATTTCCTCTGCCTGGATGGGGTTGGCCAGCACCGTGAATTACTCCGGTGGTAGCGGAGGAAAGTTTCCAGTCATGGAGAAATGCTGAGAAATAGGATTCGGAAGGGTGTACAAATTTTCAAAATGGTGGCGCACCATGTCTCGCAACTGTCTCGGATCGGAGATCACTATGCCGTTGTCATCCACTAGGCTTTCTATCCAGCGTTTCTTCCGTTTGGCAGCGGCCACCGTGTGATAGTAGGATGTGTTGCGGTCCCCGTGGGCCAACCACTCACATCTGGCTTGCTGATGCCAGTAGAGCTCTTCCTCACAGAGTACTTGAACGAACTCGGCACTGAGTTGGGATTCCAAGGCTAGGAGGGATTCAGACTCCCTGTGGGTCAAAGCTCGCTGAATGCCCGCCAACTGGGCTTGTAATCTCCGTTTCTTGTGGAAGATGTGTCCGAACACCTCCCTATTCCAGCGAGTGACAAGGTGGGAAAAAGCTGAAAGGGAGTGACTGAATGATTCCCCTACGGGGTCCTAGTGCTCTGCAACCACTGCACCAAAATTGCCGTGGGCTAACCATGCGGCCTGGAAGGAAAACGAGTGGCTCTGCGGTGCTCTCGGTCGCGGGGGTTCGAGGAGGAGAAATAAAGGCCGATGATCAGATCCGATGTACAGGAGATGATGGTTGGCAACGTGCGAGTACTGCAGGAGCCAGGAGGACAACACCAGAATCCGGTCCAAACGAGCCGGAATCTGCCCACACCGCCAAGTAAACTTCGATCCTACATACCCAAGATCGTGCAGACCACACTCGTGGACCCAATTCCTGAAAAAGTGGTTAATAACGGCGGTAGTGTGGGAGCCACCTCTTCCAAGGGCCTGTGCACCATCAGGGATGGGCCTCGGATTCACAACAGCTCCCATACGCACATAGCCAGCTGTAGATAGTTGTCCACATGCAATTGTCTTCCTTTCCTTTTTAACTTTGTTATGTCAGCAACAACAATAAAAATGAATGTTCTTTTGATTCATGCTTCTCAGGAGTACGTGAATGATATATTTTCGTAGGTAATACTATTAATAATTCAAGTGTATATAAGCATTATAAAGCACCAAGTAAGAGTGAAGTCCACGGAGATGAGTCGTGACGAGCTAGTGGCCACCGATCACAGTAACCTAGAGGGATGATCGAAATGCCACCTCCTACTGCAATCACTACGGTCACCTATGGAAGTGGTGGCACGTTGGACGATAATATCAACAACAACATTAATAATAAGCAAGATGGTGATTCTTACTGCAATTCTCTGGCAAACCATTGGCCCGAAATTTAATGTACATCATGATGTTCGATATATTCAAATATCTTTTGATAGTTTTATAACACTTTATTTCTTTATTTGCTCTTACTTTTCACTTGGTAAATTAAGTGAAAATAATTCCTGGGTTGTTGACTAGGGTAAGTCAATTAATTTATAACCATTAATGGATTTCTTATTCTTCATGTTTACTTTGACATTTTAGACGGAAAAATACCAATGAGAGAATAGTCAAGTAATTAATAGTTAAATGCACTTGTATCAATAAAATATAGGTTTTCCACATAATTAAGAATATAATAACCTTCAAAAAAACCTTAAGGTAAAAGTTTCACAAAATTCCTATTTTACTGAGGTTGCTTCAAACTAAGATTGACGGTTGCTTATGAGAAAATAACTGAGTTAGACTTTGAAACAACGAATGAAGACAAAGATAAAAGCATCTCAAGTGATTAAATCAACGTTAACAAGAAACAAAAGAATATTTGAGTAACATACCACTTCCCTATATGTGTCGCTATATTAAACTATAATCTTAGAGAGTCTTCTAACAAAAGTCTGCTGCCAAACTTGCAAGTTATCTCTGTGAAACCTCCCAAAATGTAACAGCACCAAACCAACCATAGAAAATTGTGATTAATGTCTCCAGCACTCTAAAACCACGGCAACCAAAAATCAATGGATATGTGTCACACAATGGACTGCCTTAAAAAAAATCAGTTGTGGACTTTTTAATTGATCACTGAAGAAACCCACGCACAACAGCCACAAAAATCATTAATGGAACATGTAATTAATCACAAAAACACACCCAAAACGAAGCAGCAAAAGTTAAGAGATATGCCACTTATTTTTCTCCAAAAAATCCTTTCTTTTTTAGGATTCTATCTCACTTAGGATTCCTTTCTTCCACACTATCTTAACTTTCAAAAATACTACATATTCCAAGATAGTGGAATCCTATACCAAGTCAACTTCTTTATCACAAAAGATATACATAATCAAAATCAACTTCCTTAGCTGAAGAGGCATATCAAATATATCAAAATACAAATAATGTCGACAATAAGATATCTTAACAATCTCCCCCTTTTTGACATTATTCATCACATCAAAATCTACCCCTAATTAAGTGAAATGGAAACTCCCCCTCAAATAAATGATCATGATAAAAGATATCAAAAAATCAAAGTCCAAGTCAACTGTCACTAACAAAGCTACAAATGCTAGCTAAAAAAGCCATAGGCAAGTTCCTATCTCCCCCTTGGGACAAATCAATGCCAAAAGAACCTAAGAATCATTTGAAGAAGCATAACGAGGAACTCGTTATTTCCGTATGAAAAATGCCTTCAATGCGATCAACCTCAGCAAGTAAGGAGGCATAAGTATCAACATATCATTACTCACTTCAAATCCATCCTCATAAGACTAATCCTAATTAAATTCATAAACCACAAAAATAAATTCAATGAATTAGGATCAAACTTAATAAATTTCCCCTCACATAAACCTTATGAGAGTATAAAGCATTATCATCAAACACTCTCTCCGTTTTTTTTTATACTTATTTCAATAAGCTTCAAAGTTACAAACCACAGTGCCCCACGAAGAGATTCAAACCTGATGGAGTCAAGAGGTTTTTTTTGAAATATCGGCCAATTGCTTCTTAGTTGTTACATAGGAAAGAACTGCAACTTTACTCTTCAATAGCTTACAATGAAATGATATTTCAAATTAATATGTTCAGTTCTTGAATGTTGAATTGCGTTTTTGGAGATTTCTATGACACTTTTATTATCACACATGATAGTTAAAACATCTTCAACAACTCCATAATCTTCCAACATGTAACAATTATCCACCGATCTTTTTTCGCTTACTATACAATCTCTTTGTTGGTTTAACACTTTGCATGCATCACCAGTGAACTTGATGAATAGCCCATCATCATAAAGCTTACTAATACTCACCAAGTTAGCTTTTAAACCATCCACATGAAGCACTTTTTTGAAATGAGGCAATCCATCCACGCAAATAATTCCTCTACCAACCACTGTTGCTTTTTTCTCATCACAAAATGTAACATGATTATCCATACAACTTTGATAATTCATCAAATAGCTTCTTTCACCTATCATATGCCTTGAACACCCGCTGTCAAAGTACCATGTATTGTGAGAAGAGTCACGTATTATTTTAAGAACCAAACATTCTTGTGGTTGTTTTTTTCTAACCTAAATATGTTTTGGTATCCTCTGCTACTGAAATTTTTTCAAGATTTGGATTTTCTATTTTAACATTATGGAATAACATTTGCAGTAGTTTGTAACAATTTGGCTTTATGTGACCTTTTACACCACAAATGTGACATGTAAGCACAAACTTTTTGCTTCTTTTTGAAATTTCTCTTTGCTTACTTGATCTTACTTCTTTAATAAATTTACTATCACCATTTTACTCATTATTCACTTGTGAAAATTCACCTTTGTATCCAACAACTTGAAAATACCCTTTGTTTTTCCTAAATTCCAGCAATTCTTCTAACTTCTCAGTACTACCATTCAACATTCTTATTCCTTTCTCTGTATTGATCAACTTTAGCTTAGTTCATCAACTTCATCTTTTTTTGACAATAACTTAATCTCCATATCTTGAATAACATCTTTCACTTTGATATTCTCTCTTCTTAACTTCTCATTTTGTTTACACGTCTTCACCTACTTGCTATATATTAGTTCATAGGCCTTACAGATATCTTCCTTTTTGAATTCAAAGTCACTATCAACACTATTGCTATCTGAATTAAATTTTAGTATTGAAACATCTGTATCTTCATCCTTAGTTTATTCACTGGTTACTACTAAGCAAGCAACTGGACATTTTATATCAAGCAACCAATGCAACATTATGACTTATAATTTCTTTTTCATTCCCATGTTCGCTTTCAGATTCATTTTCACTCCAAGTGTTGGTGTAAGACTTCCCTTTTTTCCTTTTAAAAGGGTTAGCACATTCTGCTTGCACATATCCGAAGCCTGACATTCATGACATTGTATCTTCTTTTCCTTCCTTTAACCTTTTGGGTTTTTTCTTACTATTTGAAGTTGTTGTTTGATGAACTCCTACCATTTTTTCTACACTCAGGTTTATATTTCTTTACCTTCTTCAGCCACTTATTGAAATTTCTTGTCAGCAACACCAACATCATTTTCATTGGAGCTGTCTCCTGAATCATTCATAGATTTAGTGAATTCAATTGGCAGCGCCACTCCTTTATTCTTCTCACGCTTGTCTCTCAAGAGGTTCATCTCAAGGTTTGTGAGAATTCCAATTACCGTATCTAAAGATAACACATTAATATCATGGACTTTTTTAATAGTGAAAATCTTCGATATGAATCTAGTAGGCAATGATCTTAAGGTTTTCTTGACAAGTTTCAGATTTGAGTACTTCTTCTCAAGTTGATGTGGTTGATTGGTGATATCACGTAGTCGCTCATGAAAGTCTTTAATAGTTTCATTGTGGCACCCTAATACCTCATTGGAGGATATATGGATGCACCCAAAATAGAACTAGATAATTCAACAATTTCTAGAGATAAGGCAAACACATATCACATCTCATATTTCATTGTGGTTTATACAAGTCATAAATTACACATATAACATCCATACATAAAAAACATCATCATAAGTTATGGTTAGTACAGGCCATTCATATATACTACAAAATTCCTACTTAATATTTATAAATACAACACACTGTTTAGATATAAGATCTTCTAAAAGGTTACACGTCCTTTTTTGGCCATTGCGATTGAGACCTTTTTTGGCCATTGCGGTTGTCTCAACCTTAACCCTATTTATCATGGCCTATACGAAGAAAAAACCGTCGTCCTTAGCATATAGCTTGGTGGGGAATAATGATGCAAGATGGTAACTACTCACAGCAATCACCTAACAATCCAATGTAAATGATTCATGACAATTAAATGGTGGGAAATACATTATAAAATAAAAGTCATGAAGTATCACATAACAATATTTGAACATGATATTAAGAGATTATTCCAAATATGGGTTTGCATGAAAACATAACAAAAATCATAACATATATGGAATTGCCTACTAATTTCTTCAGACTTGGGTAACCGGAACAAAACAGAAGATACATAAGATTGGTATCTACAGAATAGGCAATAGCCTCTGAAATAGAAGAGACTTAAGTCTCTAAAATAGAAGACACCATAATGTCTCAGAACAGAAGTTGTTGCAAACCCTTCTAGGTTTGCCTATCTACCCACAACTAAGACTTGACAGGTTAAAACTATTCATCAGAACATCATAATTACATTTCAAAGTTGCAATAAAGAGCAACAATTCATAAGATACAAATTCATTCCCTTATGCTTGCAATTTTAATTTGAAAATGTTTATCATGCCCAATCGTATTTACTATGCTTTATGAACATATTCCCTTTCAATAATACATCAATGAAAGCATTAAATTATATACATATTACGTGCATTATAAGTCTTATATTACCCTTATACTAGGTTTACTAAGCTTCAATGACATCCAAAAAACGTTCGAATAAGATGCGGTAAACATTGGAAGTGAAAACAATGTCCTAGTTGTGACAATAGATAGGGTCACGATTATGGCACCCATGTCACGATCATCACAGACACTCACCATTTATACCTCTACTTGTTTCGTTAGACGCATATAGCAAAAATTCGAATTAGGTTTTAAGATCTTTTAGACATTTGTTCCCATATGTCTTAATTTTTGAATGACATAAATTTAATGCAATTTGGTTAAGAATTTCGAGAGTTATACCCAAAACACTACAGGATATTTGAAAATAGGGACAACAGTTAGAACTCAACTTCAAGTCAGAAATAAAAAATCTTAAATGCATAATCAAATTTTGGTTCCTTCATGAAAGTTTTAGAACTATGTCTCTAATTTAATCTCTAATCGAAAATATCCAATTTGGAGGTCTACAGGCCAATATATGGCTAAATTACAGAAGTCTATTTAGGGGAACCTATCCATCCAATGAGGTATACATCTCAAATAAACTATCTTCGATCTTATTATGCAAGAGCAAGGTAAAAACACATCCGATTTAACCAATAGCATCCCATTTGCTTATGGAATATTTATTTTATCAATTCCCTTCACATCACGTTCATAGATCCAAGAATAAAAAATTCCCATACCTCTTGAAGGAGTGATCAAAACCCTTTTTCCTTACTACACTTGCTTCCCTTTGCCTTTGTCTTTTGGCTTCTCCTTCTTTATACATACCATACCCATTCAAAACTCATCTTCAACAATTATATACACATAACAAAACCCTAGATGAAGAGGAGATAAGGAAGGAGTTAATCTTCAATACATGAAATTAACTTGGCTTAGACTTCAAATTCACCAATTTCTTGTGCATCTTTCAAAATCCCCTTTTGAGATCAATTTAGAGTGAATTTTTGGTGTAAAGAAGAGCTTAAAATTCCAAAATTTTAAGTGCTAGGTTGACCTCCATTCATCCCCTTCATATGTTTATGTAAAACTTATCGTGAGTGGAGTGATAAGTTCATGGTTTGTAGGGTGACAATTGGTTAATTCCCTTTGGTTCCTTCCTTTGCATTTTCATTAATTATAATTTAAACACAACTTTATCATATTCCATGTAATTGCATGCCATCTTAATTCATTTAACATTTTAGCCTATGACTAGTGTATATTTGTGCATGCATAACACAATTAACGCAAAATACTGAATTACTCCCAACAATTTCGCTAATATCGATTAGGTCCCGTACTAAACATTCACTTTCATACTCGTTAACATCCATTACAAATACCTTCATGGACATGAAACATTCCTTCTAGGGTATAGATTGGAGCCTTACGTTCACTTTCCTCCATCTAAATTTCTTCAAATCTAGTCGCCAAAATTTGAAGTTTTAATGCAATCACCAATTTTGATCCCTTATGTATGATTTATAACGTATCCCATGCTTCACACGCTGATATCATACTAAAATGTCCTTCATCTATAGCAGTCAAAATTGTATGCATTGCTTGAGAGTTACCGAGCACTCTCTCTTTTTTGGCCCTTGTCCATTTAGGTGGATCTTTAAGTAATGCTTCATTCTTTTCATCAGTTGTCATAGGATGAGTCTAGTCGTTCAACACAGAACTCCATGCTTTAGTCCCCTGTGCTTGATGAATAAACACTTTCATTCTCGATTTTCAAACATGATAGTTAGAACCATCTAGTAGTCATAAGTGTGGAACATTAATCTACACCAACTTGACACACCAAGTTTTAATGAAGTGAACCTTGCTTTGATACCAATTGAAAAGCCCGAATATCCATGTTCTGCAAAATTCCTTTTTTGTCATAATTGCTTTAAAGTAAGACTAACAATTGCTTATCAGAAAGTAAGTGAGTTAGAAACTACGATATCCAAAATTTGATCACAAGTAGCAAAATTAAGTGCGCAGTAAATAAATCAACACAAAAAATTTGTTAACGCAATTCCACACACATGATCTACATTTGTAAGGTCCTCACCTAGATTAATCAACTTTCATTGTTGCACAATGGTCTTACACAAGGCTATTACGGAGCCAACACCATTCACTCCTTGATGCTATCAACTCGTACTTACACCTGAAAGTTATCTCATACCCAATAACATGACCACTTAATGTTAACCTCTACAGAGGATTTTCAAACAACGAATAAAGACAAAGATAAAAATATCTCAAGTGATTAAATCAAGAATAATACGAAACAAAAGAACACTTGAGTCATAGAACACTTCCTTATATGTCTAACCGCATTAAACCATAATCTTGGAGAGTCTTCAAATACAAGTCTGCTGCCAAACTTTTAAGTTATCTCTGTAAAACCGCCTAAAACACAGTAGCCCCAAATCAACGATAGAATATTGTGATTAATCTCTCAAGTACTCCAAAAACACAATAGCCTAAAATCAATCAATATGTGACACACTATGGATTGCCTTTAAACAAAAATCTTTTGTGTACTTTTTAATTGATCAATGAAGAAACCCACGCATAGTAGCTACAAAATCATTAATGGAAATGTAATTAATCATGGCAACACACCCAAACTGCAGCTACAAAAATCAATAGATATACTGCTGTTTTTGTTCGACAAATCCTATCTTCTTTAGGATTCTATCTTATTTAAGATTCATTTCTTCCACACTATCTTAACTTTCAAAAATACTACATATTTCAAAATAGTGGAATCTTATATCAAGCCAACTTCCTTATGACAAAAAAATGAAAAATACACATAACCCAAATCAACTTCTCAAATATATCAAAATACAAATAATATCGAAAATAAAATATCTTAACACCTTCATTTTAAAATTTTAAATATATTTTAAAATTTATTCTCAAGATATTATATAATTATTATTTTTATTTAAAATAAATATGGTACTAAAATTCTTAAATTTTTATAAAAATTATAAATAAGCGAAAAACTAAGAAAAATTATGTGACTTAAAAATATATAATAAGGGTAAATGATATTTTTAAATAAAAATCAAATTACATGAAAATTTAATATACCCAATCTTAAAATGATAAATAAGAAACATTAATTTCAATTAAGTAAAACTTTTGCACTATTTTCTAATTAAAATATCTAATTCCAAAAACTTGAAATGTGCAATAGTGTCCACAATTATTATTGGATACATAAGCAAACGCAACCCTAATTTGACCAACCGATGCGGTTTCATTGACTTTCCTTGACCACATTTTTTTCCAGAGAAGAAAAAAAGTCATGGTGCGTGGCCTAGACGCCTACTAAGTCTTTCCAAGAAGATTTCAATTAAAGAGATTTGACAACTCATAAATCTAGAACCCTTTTCGGACTTAAGACTAAAAGGGTGTTAGATTTATAGGTCTGACCGATTAAGAATGAATCAATGGATATGAAATCAATACAAGTAGTTGGTTTTACATTATAATTATAAGATATGGTTCAGTCGGGTTTGGTTGGGACTGGGCTATGCCACTGTGATCCATGTGTCAGTCAGTCGCGGCGATGGATGTACCTGCAAAACAATAAAGACACGCCGGGAATGGAT
>JAOSBN010166670.1:0-21156 GCA_027563595.1 Erythroxylum suave | reverse complement strand
TTAAAGCATGTTAAGATCTCACAACCATATAAACTTCAACCTTGAATTATCCCTTGACTGAATTAAAGAGTTAGCCATACATGGCTATCAACAAACACATGAGGTTCTGAAAGGAATCAAAAGCCAAAACTGCTATCATAGGCGAAAATCCAGAATATGTCAAAAACCCAAAACTGCTATTAGAGGCCAAAAAAGTATAGAATAGTGTGTCCTTTCCTAAAACCTAATTTTCACTTTTATACTAATAAAAACTAAGGCCCACAAAATTGGCCAATCCAAAATAGTGTTTAACTCCTCCTAAGCTGTTAAATTAGTTTAAAACATCGGGTAAAAATGCGGGTTGAACTGTCCACGTAATTTCATTCCGTCATCTCTTGCTCTGTTGTTAGTCTTGCCCAAGGGTAACTCCTGGTGGTACCAAAATTGTCCAGAAATCTTTAGCGTCAGTTCCTATGCTACAAATACTCCACAAATATGCTCCAAATTCTTCCTTTTTATCAAATCCAACTGTCCCTAATCAAAGTAAGAAAAACTAAGTAGAATCTGATAATTAAGCACAATAAACTTCAAATAAGCAAAGGATTAAGGACCAAAAACATGTTGAATTTGCAAGCTATCAATATATAAGTGCAATTCTTTCTTTTTATATTTGTGCCTTAGATTCTATCTATTAGAAAAATATAAATGTATCACTTTCTATCTCTTTTAATCAAACTCTTTGTTGCTAACTACTTTTGGAGTCCTCATATTCTTAGCAAAACCTATCCTAATCATATTTCTTTCATTCTCATGCATTAATAAGATTCCATCATAACTTTTTTTTTGGTACTATTGGTCCTTAATATGATCCAATGATTAATAATCCATCTCCTAAATTCCCTAAAATGTGTGGTGATTTTTCCCACTATAAACGAGTAAGAGTTCGTATTTACTGCTATCACTTATTAATGCTCCTTGGTTAATAGATATGCTTGTTCAAGAGTCTATGGATTAAGAAATTTTATAATCAACTCAATTTCTTGGTTTGAACCCTTCAAAAAATTTTACTGAATAAGCTTAAGGTAATGAAATTCTATTTAAGTAATGATTAAATTTAGCATAACGATATTGCATAATTCATTCCTATTTTAACTATTTTTAATCAGTATTTGAAACCTCAAAAATCTCTTTAAACACCTTTAAGTTAGAGAAATTACAAACTCTTCCCATGCTAAAGTTTTATTCCTAATTATATTTTTAGATACAATTGATACCATTCTTGGAATCAATTTTTAAAATCCAATATATATATTTCTATTTAAATTAGGTTTTTAGCTTATATTGACTAATTAAAAACTTTACGTCAATAGCAATTGATATGACCATCACCAATAAGAACATGGAGATTTGGTACCAATATGAATAGGGCTAAGGATTATTCTACTGAGACAATTTTAATTCAGGATTAAATAACTCAAGGCATAAAATGAAAGAATGATATGAATCCTTATCCTCACAAAAAATATGTATTTTTAAACAATAAGATTCTAGGGTTTGATCATCACTTCCAATCTAGATAAGATCATAAGTTATTAGAAAATCTAAAACAAAAGTTCTTTAAAATGAAGAATGAAAAAAATCTCTCTAAATATATTCAATTGATTAATAATGGTAATTTGTCAATTATGACAATAAGAAAGACTTCTATAGGCACAAAACCATATGAATAAGAGTCTCATAAGGAAAGTGTCATCCTTAGTATAATAACATTAGGAAATAACTAAATAACTTTAAAAAGTTAATTATTAACTAAATAAAACACCTAAAGATATGAGTTTGGCACTTGTTCATATTTATAATTAACACTGATTATATTTTAGAACTTCAAGGGCGCGTAACAAAGACAAGTCTAATGTTGGTTATAAGTCTACTTCGATGCTAGTTTGATTCTATTTCTTTAGTGTACAAACTTAACAAAATACTAGAGCTAGTTTACTTTAATGGCGAACATTAATTATATCATGTGACCTTTTCTCAAAGTTTCTTCTTTTAATCGATATTATAGGCTTCACTAAACTCTCTCATTAAAGTAGAAACGCTTTACCTCATGTATAAGGATCCAACATTAGATCATCAAGAGCTTCTTTGACCTTTTCTAGTCTACTCCTTTTCATTGGTCCTCTAATATTCTTCTATAGATCTTTGTAACTTTAAATGCTTGACTTGAACCATTTTGCAATCTTTTCAAGAACTTATTTGTGCTTCCCTTAGTTTAAATCTTATATATCTTAAGTGGATGCTTGATTCCTATCATTTCCCCTCTTCTCAAAAAGATTTATCCTCAAATCAACATATTTATAAAATTGTTTTGGTGATAATTGAGTAAGGGTGATCAGTTTGCATTCTTGGAAAAGGAATAGCAATTCTTGTAAACATTATACATGGTTCTCCTATCAAATTGCTAAAGACACCCCAAAAGAATGTGATCCACTTGCATAAGTATGACATCAAATTGCACCTCATTGTTGTACCTCCAATTGAGAATGGGATGTGTTAGGCAAACTATTACTAAAATTTATTTGAAATTAGTTAACAAAGAGAACTTATAGGGCTGTGAAAATAACTTCCATTGTATGTTTGCAAAGAAAACCTATAGGGATTTCTAAATAAATTCACTCCAAAGACAAACTCCTAAATTCACAAAGTGAACCATCATGATTATCAAAATAGCTTCCATCTTAAGTTCGCAAACTAAACTTATGTCACAATCAAGTGATTCTTTAGGAATAGAATAGATAGGGAATCAAATAAAATATGAATCATTCAATTTAATTTATTCTTAAGAATTTTTAATGATAATGTAATGCTATTGTTTGGTTTGAAAGCATAAATTTGGAATGATAAAGGAATAACTAATAAAAAGATCAAAATATTCATTAGTCCCCACTAACATTATCATCATCATCATCATCATCATCATCATCATCATCATCATCATCATCATCATCATCATCATCATCATCATCATTATTTTTATTATTATTATAGCTAAGTAATTATGTGGATTCCTTAAGGATATTTTTACCTAACAAGTCCTTATTTTTATTCTCAACCTACTTGGAATAGATAAAGATAGGGGAGATGAATTTACTTGTTCCCTAAACTTAAGGAATAAGTAAACTCTTGGATTATATATTCGGTATTTTCTTCAACCAAGTAAGGGAATAATCTATTACTAATGTATCACCCCGCTCTCATCTAACACGTGTCTATACGCCCTTTGAACGCACCTACACATGCCCAACAGAAATGACGTGCTAACTATCTCACTTTTATTATATCACATGACATCATATTAAAAATCATAAATAACACAATGTCTACAAAATTTCCTCATTTCATTTCATAAACCATAATTTACAATGTAGCATTATATCCATCATCTAGGTTTACAAAATATCAACCTATCAGAGTCCACAGCTCTGTCTACAAGTATGCTACATACATAAGGATTAAACAAAAAGTAAAAACTAATCCTTCAATCCTAGCTGACTGACCTTTGAGCCATGCACTCTATCTAAAAGTTGTACAAAATTTCTTTTAAGCAGATAAAGAAGCTAAGCCGTCACTCTCTTGAACCTAAAAATGTCAACATTGTAATTTGGTTGAGTTTTTCTAACTCAATTGAATAACTATCCTCGATGGTTCACTCTTGTCATGCAACGCACAATTTATGATATCATATAATTCACATCATCTTAATTGCCATCAGAGAATATCACAGAGCACATTATTCACAATTTTCACATTTCAAAATCTATACAATTTATCATTTCAATGTGATCATGTATAACTTATTCATCGATAAGCATTCATAACTTTCATACAATAAAATTCCTTAAAACATTGTAATTGCTCAATTTATTCATATCATATGTGTATGCAATGTTTATGAGACTCAATTTCATTTATTACGTTGTTGTGATCAAGTGCCATTTTTACTATCCTGTATCTGTTATAGATACCGGACTCTATCATACTATCTCGTATCCATTATACAAATTTGAGCCATAGGTTCTTACTACAGATGTCTGAACTTTTAGGTCTTTTTCACTAGGGACTTAGGTCACAACTGTCTTTATATTTCATACATTCGTGGAATAAATGCATTTCACAATTTCAATCATCATATTCAATCATTCACGTTTACTTTCTCTTTCCAATTCACATTGTATTTAGTCAATCACATTCACATTCAAGCACTCCCAGTACAATCTCGAATATCGAAATTGTTTGAAATCAGTAATATTACAATTATATCAAATAGAAATTCAATTCAAAATTAAATAAATAATCAAGGTGAGACCATCTTAGGCTACTCACAAGTGCTCCCTTAAGCTAATTTCCTGGAAGTACTGGGGATGTCTGGAAGCGGTCTCCCATTGTGCTCCTCTATATACAATCACATACATTTATATGTCGTTCCTGTGCATTTTCATATGAATAATCAATCATAAATACATTTATGAATGTATCATGTATTATGCGTGTTCAATGTCAAATTCTAGGGTATGTTTCTTCAATATACTTGATCAGTTTCAATTGAGCATTCATACATATACCACTCTTTTTCCTGGGATTATACACTCCCACAATTTCCTAGTTCTCATTCAATCATTCTCAATTCATCATTTACATACTTTGATTCACATTACCTTCATGAGAACATCTTTATATCATTATCAACTCATATTTTACACACACACAATTGGCACTTTATATCTGAGATTTTATCGTGCCAAATCTATACATTCACTAAAATTTTCCACCAACATATACTCATATATTCACCCAATTCTCATTCATAAATACCCTATGTCCTTCATTACTCATTCATCCATACCATATACACATTATTCATGTCCTGAAGATCATATTTGCATTAAAAGAACTCATTTATTCCTTTAACAAATCAGATTTCCATATTTGAACTTAACCACATCCAAAAAAATCCCTTCTTTAAGTTATGACTTCAAATAACTATATAAACTTATTAAGATATCTTCTCACCAAACTTTTCACAGAAGCATTAATAAGACATCAATAATCATTTTTCATTTTTTATACTTTGACTAATTCAAGCTCCAAAGTTTCCAAATATTAGGAGATAACATAAGGTTCCTCTACGGGGGTCTATCACAGGCAGTATTAGAAAAACAAGTATAACTTAAGCTCTAGTCACTATTTTGTCAACCCAATTTCACAGAGGTCAAGCTAAGACCCATATATACAACTTTCATTCTCTTAGTTTTTCAATTTAATGCGTTAAAGATATGTAAAATAGGTAGAAAGAGGAAGATGAAATTAAAACCAAAATTTCAACCTACAGCTCTCATTTTCCAGAATTTTTCTCAAGACAAAATTTTGGGTCAATTTTGAATGACCATTATAACCTAGACAATGAGGTATTTAGGCAACAACTTCTTTTAATCGAATGTTACAATATGTATTAAGTCTATAATGACATAAAATTCATGCATTTTGGTTTATTATTATGCAAGTTATAACCAAAATACTACAGACTATTCTTATACCGCAACAATACACAGTTCTCAGCTTTAATCCAACTTTCAAGATACTTAAACATAGAATTGAAGTTCAATTCCTGCTTGAAAAATGTATCCATTTGTCTCTAGCTTAATCTAAATCAAAATTAATCCAATTTGGATATCTACAAATCAATATACGGCCAAAATACATATGCTCGTTCAGTAAAAACACTCCATATAACATATTCCAGTATGCTTCTTCATCAACCCTACAGGCAATTCACTCCAATTCAAATATCATTCTCATACCATTTAAAATATTATAAAGCTCATATTGTTACTTACCTATTAGGATTCCAATTCAACACAAAATTCCAGATTCACTAATCCTCCCAAGCAAGCAAAAATTAACGCAATTCCAAGGTGATGTGAGCTGGTTACGTTTGGATAGCAAGGTGAAAACAACTTTAAACAGATTTCTTAGCCAATTGGTGTAAGATATACGTATGGTTTTGGTGTAGAAACTTAGCTAGGGTTCAAAAAAATTACAGAGAAAAGAAGGAGATATTTCGGTGAAGAAAGGTGAGGGAATCAGCAGAAACATTGCTGCTGGAATTTGCTTCATCATCATGCTAGGTGTCAACTTCTAAACTCACCATATGTCTTAAGGCATGTAAGACATTTGGCTAATTAATCAGTTACCTCTAATCCACTCATAATGCTGCATTTTTTACCCTTTAATCAGTCCAAATCACATATTAATTGGTCCATTTGTCACTTAATAATTAGTCTATTTGTCAATTAATTACTAATCCAATTATCACTCATTTAACTATGCCAAATGTTACTCAATTTTAGGCTTAGTCATCCTAATTTTCCATGTCTTAATTAATCTTGCTAGTAGGCATTTTCCCTAGTCCAAAGATACCTAAATTTTTAAAAAATTTGGAAATGCCCGAGATGTCACCAAAAATGCTAAATCAATTTTAATACACACGAATTCAATTTTTAAGACAGTTAATCCACAATTCACATTAAAATCACTTATACCCGGAAAATGTCAATGAATGCATGTACAAGTATTTTAATGAGTGTTAACGTTATTCACATGTATGAGTATGCCATATAATGCATGAAATGTACCACTAAATTCTCAATAAACTCTCGCGAATGGTATCTTAGGGTTCTAACCTTGATCATGAAATAATGGGATACTACAACTAAGAATAGATTAGGAATAGAATGATGATTCCAGTTATCTAAACACCTCGTAAGTTTGAAAAGTAAATGGGTAAGGCTATCATAATATCCTCACTTGTAAAACTAGTAAATTCACTACATGAACCTACATGATTATTATAATCATTCTAGTTTGTAAAACTCATAATGTTAGTATATTTGCAAACGAAAACTCCAATTACACAAAATAGAATATCACTTAAATAGAGAAAAAAAAAAGGAAAATAAAATTTGCAAAATTATATATTTCATATATATGAAGAGTCAATAACAAGAAAATAAATAGAAATTATACAGATATACATAAAGAAAATAGTTAATACATAAGAAAATATCTTGTCGTTGTTCGGCGTAAGGTAGGAATCTAAAAAAGAAAAGGATCCTTGTTTGTGAAGGACTATTAATTTATCATCATGAGGTTGTAAATGTTTAAAATTTAGGTATAGACACTTAATGCTCAGTAACTTGCAGTAGTGTTGAAGCCATTAGTGAAGGATTTTACCATCTTATCATAGTTTAGTCACTCGAAAAGGTCTTACTCCCCAAGAAATCGTGATAGACTTGTAGATCGCACTCCCTAGTGCCTTGTGAAGGATTGCGTATGCAACGGAAAACAAAATTGCAATCTTGTATAGATCTATTGCATTTAATATTCATACTAATAACAAGAATAGGCAAAAATAAATACTTGGAAATTGTGAGGATTAATCGGTAATGAACTTTGAAAATACGAAGTCTCTATGCACTCCACATCGAAAAATATATCCCCCTTTCAATACTTGATAGGACTATGGAAGATTTTGAAGAACTCTTTCTTCAAGAATGGAACAAAACAATTTTGCCCTTTTCTCTCTTGTTGATTAAAATGACAAGAACACAAATGAAGACTCAAAAAGACTCCCTTGTTCTATGTTTCTTCTTGTCGTTATTGTTTTAAGACTTTTGTACAAGGAGATAAAAATCAATCCTCTCTTACTTTGCTGTTTTTAAATGTCTGTACAAAAAAAAAAAAGAGGGCAACATTTTTTTTTCTTTGTTTATTACATGTACAATAAAAACCAAGAGAGGCTCATTTCTTCTACATGTTTCTTAAATGTTCAAAATTGAAAGATACACCTTTTCTATTCGTGTCTTTTTCCTTTTGACCGTACACACTTATAACTTCGAGAAATAAAACAACTAACTTTAAATTTGTAAGTTTTGAACGTTTTAAAACTTAACAAACCAACTTCTTTTCTTATTATTATAATTATTTATTATTTATTTATTTATTATTATTATTATTATTTTATAAAAGAAATAAAATAAAACTATTTTTATATTATATATTTATTTTGCACAAGAGAGTTTCCAATATTAATTATATTTTCTGTGTTATCAATAAATATAATAATATGCCATATAGATTATTTAATAAATTATCTCATAATAAATTAAATAATCATAAGTAGTAAATATTACACTCGTAAGTGTGTGACCACATAGGTTCATCACTAAGCCAGTAATAATTAATCTAATTAATTAGTAATCAAGTTTGGTGTCTAACAACACTCCTCAATGACCGAATAGTGTGAAGTAACAGCCTTACAAAGATGGAACCTGGTTAAGGATAATGTATTGTTATCTTCCATCATTACAACTCCAGATTATCCTAAGGTATTGTTTAATTGTCAAACCCTATTCGATAACCAACTACGTTACATGTCAATCATTAATAATTGGTGAATGACTTAAGAAACTCCTTTCCTTATTCATTCAATCGCCCTAGCCAAGGTCTTGAAATAACCATTAAGATCAATGATAACATAGAGCTCAAACTCATTACCTAGAGTCAATAGATCCCATCTTGACTCATCACTAATCAGATAGGTACTTAATTATACCCAATTATCATTCAACTAATATTTTTACACACTAGGTGTCCAACATCAAAACATAATAAGTGACCTATTGATTATTGTGATGATCTTAGGTCAAAGGAAAAATATACATTTAAATCTTTATGAGAATATCCCACTTGATAGTCCATAGGTAATATTAACCATTAGGAATTCTCAGTTTGGTCAGTTCAATGATCATATTTCCATATACATCATCTATATATTTAACGTAATAAATGAGATCTACTAATATCCATCCAATAGATACTATTACATATTTATTGATCTAGCCAGATTATTAAAGTCCTTATTTGATGATCCTACGATCAAGAACAATTTTAGATTAAACCCTAAAGACTTGACTCTCATTAACGTAATCTCCATTATGATAGCAAGTGCATGAATTTAATCAAGGACTTATCATATTAAGATAAAAGCAATAAACATAATATGATAATATAATCATTTACCATGTTATTAAATAAAGTTAATAATCACAAAACACAAATGTTCAATCTATTACGTAACGATTGGGTCTTGGGCATGATTCCAATGTACCTTGAGCCCTTACAATATCTGGCAACAACATGTCATGTTCAAGAGCTTACAGAAGTCACTATGTAGTGCCCCATATGCTTCTTTTAGCTACATAACCTCTCACTCTTTCTCCTCTTTGAGGATTGCTAAGGTGTTAGTTGTTGGGAAACTAAGTTGGAATCCAATCCCAACCACAGCAGAATAATTAAAAAACATTTTTGCATTATTTGATTTCCTAAAAACGAAGATCTCTTTAATTCTATAAAATGATTAACACAAATCCTAATAAAGCAGAAATTTAATTTGTACCTTATTTTGAAGCTTGATCTTAATCTTGTCGTATCTCTCGAACTGTTCCTAAACCCGATCCATTTCAACTACTGTAGCTACACAAATGTCTAGCCTCTAACAGTATCCACAAAATGAGTTAAAAGAACTCTGTAACTCTTTCAGAAAGCGTTAAGCAAGAAGTGCTAGCTCCGTAGAGCTTAAGTCTATTTATAATAAGCTTTGGACGTTTTAGTAATTTAAATGAAATTAAATTCTAATTTCAATGAAACTTTAATTAGAATTACAAATAATTCTAACTAAATACCAATTATGCCCACATAAGATTTAATATCTCATACTGATCCTTATTTATTAAATATCTCATATTTAATCATAAAGTTTCTCAAGCTTCACAATCAAGTCCAACTTGATCATCGTAATGAGAATTCCAAAGGCATACAAGTAATGTTCCAAATGGATTTCTCATATCAGGTATGTTCAATGAACTTGTTTTCTGACAAGCACTGACACATTAGTTTAAGTATCTCTATATTTCAGTCTATGAGATCGATTACTTCCTTCATAAGGAAAAAACACAACTTACGCTAGTCTTTTTATGTTCTATTAATGTCTAATCTTAATAGAACAATATTTAGGAACATTTAGGAATAATACATAAATGCAATATGAATCTCATAATTATAATCTCATTATAATTTCATTTGAAACATAAAATTATCCCATGGAGTTTATCATATACATCTAAACATGTACAAGATAAAGAATTCCTTTAAATAATTTGTCACTAAATCATAACCAAAGCCATTGGCTGTAGGGCCTAAACTAACAATCTCCCGCTTGCACTAAGCCAATCATTTAAGTATCTCATATCATATCACCATATGATGATTATTCTACTACTGGCTTAATAAGAGAATTTTACAAGATACTCTATAGCGAGCACTTGCTTAAGTCTTACAACTCCCATCTTAATTATCATCATAATTACGAAATTTTGCCTAAACACATTCTTATATCTTTGATGAGACATTAGCTCTTTATGCATACCCAATGGCTCTAATGTTCTATAATACATTACTGTCTTGAATAGTGCAAAGAAACTCTATCAAGTTCATTAAAGAACTTGATGATCCAATTAATCATTTCCACTAAATGAAAAATGTATTATAGCTTAATTAAAAACCATTGCTACATTGGAACCTTTCCAATCCTAAATGATATTATTCTAATAAATAAACCTTAGTTAGGATTTACTTTTAAAGTTATATCCTTATCATCTTGAACTCAAATGTCAACTCACACATAGAGTAATGGATATCTTAATACTTCATAAGTATCTGATATCTCAAATACTAAATATCTTTAGTACATTATTTATATACTTGGACTTCGAATAAGTTAACAACATCCAATCTATCTTTATAGATCTAATTCCTATAATTAAGTTGTTACCTTTCATATCCAACAAGAGTTGTTCTTGGACAATTATGTGTTTAACAATTGAAAGTTAGAATTGTTGTTCTCTGCGAGCAATATGTCTGCACATACTCCCACTGAAGAGGACAACTATACTCCAACTAACTTTCTTGTAGACATAAATTCACAATCATTTTCAAAAACAAACTTTTTGAATTCATCATGAAAGTGAATTTTTCAATGTCTCGTAGCCTTTTAATTATACATCAAATGTATCATTAAAGGCATTAGTTTCAATTAGATGTAATTTTATGATATTTGAACCTTTCAAATTCCTTCTTACTCCTACTACTTATCTTAAGAACCATTCTCCTATAAGTATACATTGAATCATACAATTTGTTTAATAAATCTCTAAGATTATATCCAATCTTTTGAATCTCATAACCTTTTATTATCCAATTTGGTTATAAACTTAATGGATAATGTATGATTCAAACAAGCATCACATTATTAAATCATTAACTTTGACTTTTTCAAAGACCTAACATTTCATATCTAATATGAAATCTTGCTAATTGATTCAATTAGAACTAATGAAGGTAAGTTATTATACTAGGCATCGCTATAGAAGAAATAATATTGCATCCTACAATATCTCATATTGTATGATACTCCTTACATAAATCCACAATTTCATGGAATTTTTTCTATGAAGGTATTTACTAGAGAATCTCATTCCCCATCGATAACCGAAAATATAAAACTTGCCACAAGGATCTCATCGATATGTTTCAGCATTCTCAATGTTTAATTTCTACTTATATTTAAACAGTTTGAACTTTTAAAAAAATTTAAATTATCATTTCATTTAATAAGTATGATTATATCACATAAAGTCATTAGTAATATAATGAAATATAATATTATCCTTTTATGAATTGTTATTCCATTCAATACATCATATTCATAAGATTTAACAATTCAATATCATCATCATCCTTTCACCAAAATTTGATTTGGCTATTTTCCAACTTTACAAGTTTCATATAATTCGTAATCAAAAGGATACATATATCCTAGTATGTAACTTCATGATTCTCGTTATATTGATTTAACCAGTATGGCATAAAAGGGTAATCTCGATTATCTAACTTTTAATTCTTGCCATTAATGTGAAACATAAGTCTCCTTTGATCCAACACATACAAACTCTTTGTATAAAATTGGATCAACTACTTTTACTTAATAATCTATTTCTAACCATGCATTGAACATTACAATAATGTTGAATTTAAATTCAGTATACTCATAAGCATGAATTAGAAATACATATGATCTCTATCATATCACATATAGGCAAGAAAAGTTATACAATAATTTTCGTCTAATGACAACTATTATCATATTGTTGCTAAGTGATTAATTGTAGTCCACAATTATGTTTTTAGTAGGTTAAATTAAGTTAAACAATTTCATCAAGGTACTATACCTTTTAGCACTACTTCTTGCAACCCTTTGCATTTTGCTATCATGGTGTTAACATACATCATACATGTTGTCTTTAAAGTTTATGAGATATTAGTCAATTCAAAATGTCAATACATTTTGTCAACTATATGATTTTGACATATCTCTAAAACTTTGTCATCGAATCCTTAACAGGGATTATAGCATAATGACATAATAGACATACAATTTTCTTTCTAACTTTTGAGAACACTTCTTAAACATAATCTTATGTCTATGAAATTTGTCTCACTAAGTATCAACTATACTAAACAAGATAAATTCTACTTAGAACAAAATATAAATGTAAGGAAGCAAGTAATTAATTATATGCCATGACTAGCAAATTAGATTAGGATTTTAATCATGTATTTGGTTACTCCCACTATTTTATTCAAAATAATAGCACTCGTTAATATTCAAAAAATTACTCTAATCTCTCTAGTGGCCTAGGATCCCATTCAAATATAGTTGACCTTGAGTTTGTTCAATAAACCAACTAGACTTAAAATAGGTAGATAACAACTTTATTAATCACATCTCATATGACTCTTAGATCCGTTAGGTGAAAACTCTTTCCAAAACATATCTAATATGTTTTTCCTAACCATGCCTCTAAAGTCATGTGATCATGAGTTTGCTCATCTAAATCAAACAAATTTAGTTAAGTATAACCCATTATCATAAGACTAAACATGTTTGGGATAAAACGGACTTGAGTTTGCTCAACAAGCCTACAATAAACAAAACTTTGGTTTATTCTTATAATAATGGAAGGCAACAATCATGTTCTTAACGTGTACTTAATATTTTAATGAGGGATTTAACTTCATTTGTCTCATCAAATACAAATTTCATGTAAAATATCACACATAAAATATACAATTTATCATGCATCCAATATATATCTAACTTATAAATAGAGTATGCAACTTGTGCACTCATAATCAAATTATATGCATAAAATATCAAGCTTCGTTTGATGCTAGATATTGATCTTAATAATCTAAGAAACATTTCCAATTCCTTGGAAAAATTAAAATAGATTAAAACCATTGATTCCTAAATAAATTAAATTCCTATTCCAAATAGAAATTTATTTTGATTTGAAAACAATTTTCAAATCCAATTGAAAACTATTTCCAATCATCTTGACTCCTTGGATAAAATTTAATTGAGAACAATTTTTAGTAAATTGTACTTCTTACTTATTATTAGAAAAACTTTTTTTCAAAATTATATAAATAACATGTTCTAATCTAATTAGGAGACTATTTCTAATCTCATTAGAAGTTACTTTTACTTAATTAGAAAACTATTTTCTAAAATTAAAAGGAAGTCCTTTCATATTATTTATTTAAATAAAACAATTAAATAAAACATTTTTAATTTAATTAAGAAAGTCCTTTCATATTATTTATTTAGAGATTGATTTCTTAATAAATTAGAAATTCTTTCTTTAATAAATTAGAGAACTATTTTCAAAAATATTAAAGAAAGCACATTTTTCTAGTTAATAAATGAAAACACTTTTCAAAATTTAATCAAGAAAAATACTTTTTCTAAAAATCAAGAAGCTTATTATTCATAAATAAGAAACAATTTCTAAATAAATTGAATAATAATTCTCTAAACAAATTAAATCATAAATTTAGTTTATCTCAATCAAATTGAAATAAATAAATTTAATTAAGAAAACTTTTTCTCAATAATTTAATAAAAGACTTTTCTTAATTTTAAGGAGTCTAATTAATTAATTTCAATCTAATTGAAACTAATTAATCCTTATTTTAAAAATTACTTTTCTAATTAATTAATTTCAATCTAATTGAAAATAATTAATTCTAATTTTAGAAACTATTTTCCTAAAATTAATTAGGAATCAATATAATTATTAATCTTAATCATATTAAGAAAAATAATTAATTTAATTTTGGAATTGAATGGAAAATTTAATTTCATTTAATAATCCAACTCCTTGAAAAATTAAATTAAATTTCAAGGTATTCCTAATAAAATTAACTCCTAAAAACAATTTTCTAAATAAGAAAAACACTTTTCAAATTTATTAGGAATTGAAATTTAATTAAAACCCAAATAATTTTAACTAAACCAATTTAATTAAAAGAAGGATTTTAAAAAAAGTTCTATGTAACATCCTGTTCCCCTACTAAGGGTGAGAATCCTAAAATACGGTAAATGTGAGATCAATGAGAGATTAAGAAAGATGCATCTCATGCTCATGCATATTGCTAGCATACACACACATGATTACTGAAATTTTTACACACATGAAAATATTTGTACATGCATTCATTGACGAATTCCAGATATAATTGATTTTTAAAAGTGACTATACTGAGAATTGTGGTTTTTATATGTTGAAAACTGGTTTGGAAAGTGTATTTAGTGATTTAGAACTTTTGGAGAATTTTAGGTAAATTTGTGAAATTTTGGGTAATTTTTGGAAGTGGCAAGACAATTGATAATTAGCAGTAGAAATTAATGTCAAATGATAGTGGAAATTTTTATATATGGCTTTGGGATTTAATGATTTATTTCGTTAAAATTTGGAGACAATTGGACTAGAAATTAGAATTTAACAGACTATTTAATGAAAGAACCTAGTTTAAAGCTATAAGAATTGGACATGTGGCAAGTGACAAGTCTCACTTGCTAAACCATACCTTTAAACTCAAGATGCTCTTACTTGAAAAACTAAGTTTATTTGTTTTACTCTTGCTTTCTTCTCTTCTACGTGACTTGTCCATTGTCTTCAAGCTTATTCATCTTCTTCATTTCATTTTGTTGAAAACCTCTACCAAAATTGAACTTAGCTCCCTCATCTTTCACTTGCTATTTCCTCCATATCACTTTCTTCATTTCCATAAGAAAACCCAAACCTTCAAACCTTTAAGATGATGATTGTGTGTTGTGTGTGAAGCTAGGGTTGAGTGAGATTTTGAAGATTTTGGACCTAAATCAAGTAAGTAATGTTTTAAATATCATGGGTATGGTTAAATAAAGCTAGAATGATGAGTATATTAAGATTGATGGATTTATTATGCAATTTTTTATATATTTGTCCTGAGTGATGAAATATGTATGTAATTGTCTGGCTTTTGTATATGTGTATGATGATTAATGAACCATAAATTGTTATAATGATTATTTTGAGGTAGAATGATCATTAAAATGGTGTTGGATGAGTCCTATTTACTGCATTCTAGAAAAGTTCGCTACGGCCAACTCCTTGGTTCGTTGCTGCCAACTTATAGGATTTCCTCTCGGAAAAAGTTCAACGTGGTCAACTCCTTGGTTCACCATAGCCAACTTACAAGATTTCACGAGGAATTTTCCTCTTAGGAAAAGTTCGCCGCGGCTAACTATTGGCTTCACCGCAACCAACTTTCCTGGACAGCTTGAACATGCTTCGGTATTTTCCTTATATCTTGATTTGTAGTTATTGAATTGGGATCATTTTTAATTTGGAGTAAACTACAGACATAGGGATATAAATTGTATGAAGAAATAAAATTTTAATTCTGCCTCTAGAATTCCAGATTTCTGAATTGAAGTTTAGTACGGGATATTGATTTAGTTTATGAAGAGTTTGAGATAATTGGAGTATAAATTTTGAAATACCAAACTAAATTGAATGATCTTGGTGTCATTAGAAACTTAAGACAATGGATGATTTTTTTCTAGAAGAAATTGTTCCCAAATTACTTCGTTTTCTTTGTCAAAATGAGCAAGGAAAATAGACCCAAATGTTTGGAATTTTAGAGAATTTCTAGGAAATGATGAGAGTTTGGATATTGTATGATTATATAATGTTAGAATAACATTAGTGAATGAATTGTTGGTATTAAAGCACCAAAGACATGTGTATAAGGGAAATGTAGAGTTTTATGTGATTATAGTTGTGATTCAAAGGAAATGAGTAATGGGTATTGAATAAAAGTTAGCGAGAGTTGGATATTGTGAGAGCAAATAATGCTATAAATGGAATGTTGAGTAATTGAGTTTCAAAATGAGAATGTGGATAAAATGTGAAATTTGATAATATACCCAGGATTGTCATTGAGCCTGTATTGTACATAGTCCATATACACATTTGTGCATAAATGAATACTTAAGATTGTGCAATTATTAATGTGTGTACAATGTGTGTATTGCATAATATTGATGTGCAAGATAAATGTCCACATTTAGATGTTGCCAGATTTTGGAAGCAATCGCTAATCTGGAGCGTACTGTGAGTCGACCTAAATGGTTTCATTTCATTATTTGTTCTGATTTCAATTTCTGCATTGAATAACTATGGTTATGGTTATTATGCAAAGTGAATATAATTGATATGATTGTGATTAGCTTATGTTGATGCCCAACAATAAAGGTTCGAGACTTGATGCATAAATGTGATATTGAAGTACTACTTGCACATGAATGAGAAGAAATAAGTGTATACTCAACTTAAATGTTGAATGCCGGATCAAGGTCCGATGACATGTGAAAGTGAAATAAAGTGACTGATTGATCATATGTGACTGATACATTCCATTACATGAATGTATAAAACATAAAGGCAGTTGTGACCGGAGTAGTCATGGAAAAAGAGCTTAAAGCTCAGAATATGATAAGAGTCTCAGGCTCAGTTATGAATGTACCTAGTATCCACTAAGGGATATTAGACATCATTTGACACAGCCCGGTATCCACTAAGGGATATGGGCAAGATAAAAAGGCATTCGATCACAACAAAAATGATAAATGAAAGTGAGTCTCATGTGCACTACATATGCTTGATATGAACGATTATAATGGTTTGAATAATTTTTGATTGTGAGATATATCTAAAGTGAATGTAAAATTATGTGACTATGTGAACTGTAAATGTTATATGATTGAGTGAGCCATCGAGGAAGGTCACTCACTGAGTTTACAAATCTCACCTAAAATTTTCCATATTTTTCAAGCTTAGAAAAGTTACCCCGTTAGGTTAACGGGAGTACAAACACTACATTCAAGTAAGAGATAGAGTTTGGGATCAGTTCACATCTGCATTTGTATTTTCTTTATTTTGTATCAAATTGAGTCTTCAATAATTATTGTAACTTTTGTATTTAAATATTTCTATTTTGTAATAAATTTCCAAATTAGAAATGTTGTAAATGATTTTGCAATGTAATGAAATTATGACTATAAGTATTTTATATATACGTAATGGGCCCAAATGGCTATTGAAATTTTGATGATTGTATTGTTGCAATTGAAAAAGTTTATGAATAAAGTGGGCCTATTTGATTATTGATTTCCACATACATGTGCATTGATTTGAAATAAAATGTAATGAGTCGATTGTTGACTATTCTAGCATACCACCCTCGTGGGGTACATACTCGGATATCACTCAAGATATCAGGTACGTGTCTTGCGAGAGATGGGTGCCACATTTTGGGTGTCTAGCACAAGCTCCTTCAAACATCCTTTTATTGCTTTTGCGAATTTTGTTTGCCACTATCGAGAGTTTCTCTAGCCATCTTTAACCAGATGCACCTCCTTCAATCGTGGTTGAGCTAGCAGTCAGTGAGGAGAAGCATCACTAGATAGCCTTGCATCTCCTTGGTCATTGCGATTAGTGAATGATGGGAAAAAAAACTCTTCTTTAACACTATCGCTTCTCTGCTCTTTATCACCAGCAACACAACTTATTTCGATTCATAACCCAGAAATCTTATTTCGCTAGCAACACAACTTATTTCGATTGGCAACCCAGAAAATCTAACCAACTCACAAACAATACAACCCAAACATTTAGAGAGATGCAATTCTTTCAAATTTTGGGTTTTCATAAAACTTATTTTAGAAACTCATACATCTCCTTCAATTCATACATCTCTAACGATAACTATAGAATGAGTTGAAAGAACTCTGTAACTCTTACACAGAGGGTTAAGCAAGAAGTGTTAGCTCCATAGAGCTTAAGCCTATTTATAATAAGCTTTGGATGTTTTAGTAATTTAATTGAAATTAAATTCTAATTTCAATGAAATTTTAATTAGAATTACAAATAATTCTTATTAAATACCCATTATGCCCATATAAGATTCAATATCTCACATTGATCCTTATTTATTAAATATCTCATATCTAATCATAAAGTTTCTCAAACTTTACAATCAAGCCCCAACTTAATTAAATTAACTTTTCTTTCTTCAACCCATTTTATATGTGAGACCCATTAGGTTCTCAAATATGTTGATAATGATTATAAATTCTAATTCTAATTCCTAATTAGAATTAGATAAATCAAAACTCCTTTTAATTTATTTTTAATTCTCCAATTAAACAATTTATAAGCATAGATCAAGATTGACGTCTAGCAACACATCATGACCACCCAAATATTTAGGAATGTCAAGGTGGTTTTGATTAATCTTTTTTCTTGCATGATTTTTCTGTATAATTCAATCCTTTCATCAACCAATTTTCCAATTAGACATATAGTATGGAATTAATGTCTACTCTATTTTGAGTCTAATCATATTAGTTCTCCGCCATTAACTATTGATTCAATTAATGATATTTCTAAACTATTTATGAAATATCATTCCACCTTGGCTAAGGATTTCCTGAATCAATATTAATCGAGAACAACGAAACATTCTCCCTAATTACTTTAGGGTGATAAATCCTATCTTGATTACTCATCTACCTTCATATAGTTCATGCTACATCTAATGACTACTAAATAAATGACCCATGATTAAATAGATCGTAAGTAGTATCAAAACATAGCAATCCCCATACAAGATAACTTTGATGACCTTAAGTCAAAAGATCACTTATACAATCATCAGAATGAGAATTCCATAGACATACAAGTAATGTTCCAAATGGATTTCTCATATCAGGTCTGTTCAGTGAACTTGTTCTCTAGTAAGCACCCACATGTTTGTTTAAGCATCTTTATACTTTTGTCTATGGGATCGACTACTTCCTTCATAAGAAAAAAACACAATATATGCTAGTCTTTTTACGTTCTATTAATGTCTAATCTTAATAGAACAATGACGAGGAACATTTAGGAATAATACATAAATGCAATATGAATCTCATAATTATAATCTCAATATAATTTTATTTGCAACGTACAATTATCCTATAGACTTTATCATATACATCTAAACATGTACAAGATAAAGAATGCTTTTAAATAATTTGTCACTAAATCACAACCAAAGCCATTAGTTGTAGGGCATAAACTAACACCTAGTCATTCTGTCAATGTCTATAAAAATTTGACCTAGGTCTAAGCAGGCCATTCTATCTTTATAGTAGCGCATTCAGTGGAAACAAGCAATGACCTCAAAGCCCTTATGAACACAAATATATAATAGTCAATTAAATGTAGTGTTGATAGCAATTGATAAAGGAAACCATTTATTGTGCAGTATAGAGGTGATTATATCACCTTGTTTAAGTACTTATGTTCTATATGGAGGACCAAGCCTCACTCTATTATACAAAATCAATAACCTTCACGTCCCAACTAAGGTAAGAATACCTCGATTTTAATCCCCGACCCTTTATCCTACTATGTTGAGCGATCATGCTTATAGAGTCAATGTTGCCTCATCTGTCACTTCCATCAGAAAAATGTACTCTACCGACTCACTAGGATAACCTCCTAGTCTATGGGGGTCTCCCTCCTCTTTCTTGAAGGAGTAGTGCTTACTAGTTGCTACACTTCTTATTCACCTGGATCTTAAGCTCAAGCAAATTTATATTTATTCCCATAAAAGACAAGTTAAATGGTTAGAAAACTGAACGAAATGCAATTCGTAAAAGGAAATAGCATACGTGTCTCTTTGTCAAAAACGTAAGCCTCAAGTAAGTTTCCTCATCTAATATGGTACCATTAGGTGTAAAGGAAGAGACTTTTTTAATAGAATATTTGATTTTTCATTGAACACTACATAACTCTTATTACAAAACTAATAAGGGATTACATACCCTTATAAATATTTGAACCTCTAGTGACTCATCCTCTAGCTCGAGAACTAACTAGCCTGAGAATACATGAACTTCTCCATTTATGAATATCATTAAGATATATAGACCAAGAGTACCATTTTAGGCTTAAAGTTTAGGCTGTATCACCTAAGAGACTTGCCTGCAAGCTTGAGTTGCTTCATGTATCTCAATCAGGCCACTAATGACTTCATATATCACTACAAAAAATTAATACAATCTGCGATAGGTGATACAGCCTAAACTCTAAGCCTAAAATGATACTCTTGGTATATATATCCTTCTGATATGCATAAATGGAGAAGTTCATGTATTCTCAGGCTAGCTAGTTCTCGAGCTAGTGGATGAGTCACTAGAGGTTCAAATATTTACAGGGGTATGTAATCACTAATGACTTCATATATCACTACAAAAAATGAATACAATCCACAAAGTTTTATTGATAAAACGTGACGAATTGTATTGACTTTTCATGATGTTTTAAAAACGTCAAGAAAAGTTTGAATTTTCAGTGATGTTTTATGAAAACGTCACAAATTTGTGAGATTTTTTGCAATGTTTTATGAATAAAACGTTGAGAAATAGAAACCGCGACATTTTGTTGAAGAAAACATTGCAGAAGGCTTAGTTAAAACCAACGAAATCATTTTAGTTTTCTTAAAACCTCTACCCATCCCCTCCTCCTCTCCCTACCCCCCAACCCCACCACCCCCCCTCCC
>JAOSBN010166659.1:0-21158 GCA_027563595.1 Erythroxylum suave | reverse complement strand
GAGCTACAAGTTTCAAGAAGACTATTTTCTCAAATTTTTCCTAACTCAAAAAGTCAACTCTCAAGTCAAACTTTCTACCACATATGAACACAACTCACATTTCTTATCGCCCATGGACCACTCAAAATTACTATCTTACCCTTCCCATCGGTAATGGGATGTTACAAGTTAGGCTAGTTCAAGTACAAAGCCACTTAAGCAGGTAGAAGAGGACTTGACTAGTGAAGAGTCTAAGGAGGAAGAAGAAACAGAGGAACCAAGTTGGAAGAAAGTGCTTGATACAATCTGTACAAACACCAAGGTAATCACAGATACACTTACGAAGAACTCTTGAAGAATAAAGGAGATGGCCCAAACTCAACAATGTTAGAGTTAGGACATATGTGATATCCATCATTATTTCGAGGCTCAAGGTGTTCAACTGCCACCTCTAGCACCATCACTGCTTCCATCACCATAAGGCTTTGGTTCTAACCCTTTACTTTTTAAATTTAGTCTTTATTTTATTTTTGTTTTATTCTAATTTATATTTCTTCTTTCCATATGTGTTTATTTGTCACATTCTCCCATTGAGGACAATGTGTTGTTCAAGTGTGAGGAGGGTTATGTGTTTTTCGTTGAATCTGAATTTTTCATATTATATGGTAGTTGTTAGATTGCATTTTGTGAACCATGTTAGTGTGAAAATGGCTTAGATGGACTGAAATTGATTTAATTTTTAACATAGTATATTAAGTTGTGAAGTATCATTAGCTCACAAAATTAGTGAATTGGGGTTCTATGGTTAAATATGCAGCTTAATTAGGATTTAATATTAAGTTGTAACCTTCTAAATTGTCACAATCATTCATAATTTGAGGTATTTTCATTTAAGTAGCTTTACTAGTATTTTTTCATGGAAATGAGTATCTAAAGAAACAAGGTACGTAATAAAAAAATTATGTTGTTAATTTCACATAAATTACTATTCTACTAACCTTCGGGTTGTGAATAAAGCTAGTAGCTAATTGAGAAAGTGATGTGGCTAAGTAATCGGATTAACACACAACATAAATGTGTGCTACTGTGTCAAAAAGCTATAATGAGGTTTCAACCAAGCAACTTCAAAAAAATGACTTAGTCCAATAACCAGATTGACATTGATCACCAATGTTTGTCTCTGAGTAAAAGATGATCAGTATGAATTACATTATGCTTTAGGGCTTAGTTTGTTATCTATTTAACTTAATTTGTTTAGTTTGTAGTTATGTTAGAATTGTTTTAGTTTGTTAATTAATTTTGTCTAATTGTTTTTATAGGTTAATACAAGTCTTCGAGCTTAAATATTATTTTTTTGAGATACCTTGATGTGTTTGTTACTGTTTCAAAGACAAAATCAAAGAACAGAGAAGTTTTAAAGACACTTGGCCTTAAACAATGGCCTATGATCGTGGCATAATAGGCAACAATCATGAAAAAGGTGAAGTAAATCACTTGTTGATATAGAAATCACTTATAATATGTAAACTACACAAGAAGGAGTGTAGAATTGTGTAATATCATCTAAAAATAGTTATCGTTAAAAAATTCTTGTTTTTTCTTAAAAGCTCAGACGATTACGAAACAACGCACTTAATTTGTTCAAGTAATGCAACAACGAAAATAATATTTTTTCGTTACCACAAAAATTAAAGAGATGAGAGTTAGAGAGTATGACACCGCAGTTTATACTGATTCACCCTTAACCTTTAGGCTGCGTCCAGTCCTCAGAGTTTATCTGAGATTTCACTATCTCTTCAACTTTACAAGTACTATTTCTTCTCTCAGAGCCTCTTCAGGTCTCTTTCACAAAGTATTCTTTATCTGCTATCTTAGCCTCTTCAGGCTCTAGCCTTCCTTTCACTAGAAAGGATACTGTTTGAGCATTTTTAAACTCACGCTACAGTTGTTTTTGATCTATATCTTTCTTCTTTTCACTTAGGATATTTTTTGCAGTGAATATTTAGTAAAACTTATTTTTTCTACGACTATCCTGATATTTATAGTCTAATTCGACAGCGGTCTTTTTGAAAAAAAAATCGCTTATAGAATCTTCAGATATCTATTGTTAGTTGAGTCCCGTAACCGCCTCCAACTAAGTAACTGTCGTTGTAGATCATATCATATCGATTTGATTTATATGTTTCGCCTTATATCTTCGCATCGTCTTATGACTCTGCATCATCTTATGACTGTGCATTGTCTTATGTGTCTACATCTTTTTATGATTGTTCATCTTCTTATGTGTCCACATCTTCTAATGAATGTGCATCTTTTAATTACTGTGCATCGTCTTATGAATATGCATCTTCTAATCACTGTGCATTGTCTAATGACTGTCTATTTTCTAATGATTTTGCATCGTCTAATGACTATGCATACTTAATAAACATATCAAAACAGTTTACATACTTCTATTATTTTTTTTTATTTTCATTAAAATCTATAAAAGAAGTGAAGTCTTCTTGACTTAACAGTCTCCCCATTTTTGTTGATAACAAATAATCATAATATTAGAAGATAAAAGAATTATTAAAGCAAATAATAGTAGTATTTAGACAAATAATATTCAAACAAACGATATCTTTATTTAGACAAATGATGCAAGATATACAATGTGCATAGCAATTTTTCAAGAAAAAATTTCCTCTCTTTTCACTATTCTCCCTTTATTTGTTATTAATAAAAAAGAATATCACTTCAAACATTTCAAGATTTCAGAAAACATATTTTGAATATCAGCGCGGATCGTCTTAAGGTCTTGTTCATTAGAAACACGTAGAAGTGTTACTTCCTCATAGAGATCACCTACTGAGTCTCTTAGTTCACCAAACTTCGTATCTATTTCTTCAATATGTTTGGCTAAGGCTTCCTGAACTTCCTTTTTCTTTTGACTAGCTTCTATCCAATCAATGAAATTCTTTAATAGCTTCGAATTAATGGTAGGATCTTGTAGCTTTTCACTTACTGGATGAAGGTACTCAGAGATAGATGGTTTTTTTATTAAGTCGTCTAATTCAATAATTGTTATAGGGGTAGTCGAAAAGGTTGTGTTTGGTGAGGAATGTCAAGATCATCAGGTTTGGGTAGTTTGAAAATTGGTTTTCGTAAAAGATGTAGAATATCTTTGATTAAAGGAATGAAACCTAAGGGTTTAAAACGAATAAGTAGATGTACAGAGGTTTCTAAATAGAAATTGATACCTTCAATTGAGATACTTTTTCACCTTCGTTCTGAAATTGTCCCAACTACCTTGAAACTTTCATCTTGAGTAGGTGCGCCAAAGTTACTTCTTGATGGCCTTGATATGTAGTGTGAAATATAGACGCCTACAGGTTTAACTGCACGACAGACATCATCTATACATGTGGTACAATCTTTATTGTTGCTCTGGTTGTCACTGGACAGATGGTGTAAGGACTTTTCACCATCTTCAATAGATATGGTTCTACTTTTTCATCTCACAGAATACCATACAATCTTCTTTCTTCAGTACTTAGAAAGTGTATCATTTGATCACTTACTGTTACAAGTTTAACTTGAACCTTAACTTTCTGTACAGAAGGTTCTCTTATGATCACTGAACCTCTGTTGCGAACAGGCACTGATTCTTCTATTATTTTCATGTTCATGCCCTCTTTCTTCTTTAGTTGTAGGAGATTATAAGTAGCTTGTCGTGTTCCACGGTCTGTGTCTTTTGTTGAACATCAGATCATGAAACCCTCCTTTTCCGAGTTGGTCTCGCCTTCTTTAGTTATTCTGTTGGCTTGGAAGAAAGTTATTGTTGAGATTTCTTTTACTCAAACACTAGCTTCCTTTTTATCTCTATCTCTCCATACGATTGTGCTGACTGTGTTTGAGGAATAGAGATAATTTCTTTGGTAGGATATTATTGTTGTTGTTGTTGTTGTTGCTCCAGTGCATTTTCAGAACTTTCATCAAGAATTATAGTTTTTTGCCTCTTCTATTCTTGTTGTCGTAAGGTCATCAATCTTGGTAGCCTTTTTGATTTCTTAGGTTTTTCTTATTGGAGCGTCTCAACCTTCCTCTTTAAAGACACTTTATAAGTTGGTTATTGAGTTGAACTTTCCTTCTTTTTAGGAATCGTCTTAGCTTGTAATGGTTTATAAGATGATTGTTCACTTTTTACTTCTGCTGAGATTCTTCCAGACCATTGAGTTTTTACTTGTAATCTAGATGAAACATCTTTTTTCCTGCTTCGTCTAATTGAAAGCTCCCCCTTAGACTATGCTTTAGGTGCGAACTCTTTATCTGTTTCAGTTTCATCCTTGATCCCCATTTTTCGAATAGTAGAGGCATTAATAACATTCTTAATATTCAGCCTTACTCTGTTTCCTCTATCAAATAGTATTCTAGATTCTTTGAAGAATCTTGTCAATAGCATACCATAAGGCAATGAACCAATCTTCTAGTTATAATCCACCTTAACCTTTATCATGCATTACCAACTGCTTTGAGCTAAGATTCGATATCCATTTGATCATCCTTTAGAGAAGTGAAATCAATGAGTCTCCTATTAATAAGAGATTTCGACATTCTTCTAATCTGTAATGAATAAAAACTAAACACATAGATGTATTTTACTTAAAGAAGCAAGATTAGTATGTAGAAGATATTAAAAGAGGAATATGAAATAAAAGTAAGAAGGATTTAATGAACAGAATATTGAATTGTCTTTGTTGAGAGCAACCTAAGAGTAAGTTAGTTACTAAGAGAATTTTAGAATGTAGAGTGTTTTGGGTATTAGAGAATTTCTTTTTATAAATACTTTTAAAAAGTTACCATTTGTAACATTTGTGATGGACCCATAGGTAATCATACGATTGATACTATAGAATGAAAGTTACCGTTACTATTTATTTTTAAGAACTTACAACTTTTTTGCTTCATAAGATCATATCATCTAAGTCATAGAGTTTCAGATGAATGGTCATTTAACATTACCATATTCAGATTTCGTCTGATTTCCTTGAATCTATCTTCACTTAAGGGTTTGGTGAAGATATCTGCCCATTGTTGATTCATCTTAGCATATTGTAGATTGATGATTCCTCTCTGTACCTAGTCTCTTATAAAATGATGTCTAACTTCAATATGCTTTGCCCTTGAGAGTTGAATTGGATTATTTGAGAGATTGATAGAACTTGTGTTGTCACAGAAGATTGGAATTTGATCTTCTTCGATAGAATAATCTTCTAACTGATACTTTATCCATAATATTTGTGAACAATAACTTACGGCTGACATGTATTCAGCATCTACAGTAGAGAGGGCAATTAAGCTTTCTCTTTTGCCTGACCACGAAATTAAATTATGAACAAAAAAGTGACACCCTCCATTTGTACTCTTTCTATCAATCCTGTCTTCAACATAATCAGCGTCACAATAGCCAATTAACCTGAAATCTTTACCTTTCTCATACATTAAGCAAAGATCAGTAGAACCTGTCAAGTATCTCAATATTCTTTTAACAGCAATATAATGAGATTCTCTAGGATCTACTTGAAATCTTGCACACAAATAAACACTAAACATAATATTAGGTCTGCTTACAGTTAGGTAAAGCAAAGAACCAATAATTGCTCTCAAAAGAGTTTGATCAATCTTCTTACCAACTTCATCCTTAGATAAGACGATTGAGGGATGCATAGGAGTTGACATTGGTTTAACATTTTTCATTTTATATTTGACTAACAGTTCCTTAATATACTTTTGTTAATGGATAAAAAATTTCTCTTCTATTTGTTTAATATGTAAACCAAGAAAGAACTTCAATTCACCCATCATACTCATTTCAAATTTACTTTTCGTAAGAAAATCAAAATTTGAACATAACTTTTTAGAAGTCGCACAAAAAATAATGTCATCTACATATATTTACACAATAATGAAATCATCTTTGATACTTTTCTGAAATAATTTTTTTTCAACTTGAGCTTTAATAAATTCATTTTTAATTAAAAAACACTAAGACAGTCATACCATGCACGAGGTGCTTGTTTCAATCCATACAAAGCTTTATAAAGTTTATAAACATGATCTAGTTTATCAATGACTTCAAAACCAAGGGGTTGTTTAACATAAACTTCTTCATCTATAAAACCATTCAAAAAGGCACTTTTCACATCCAATTGAAACAGTTTTACATCATGAAAAACAACATATGCAAGTAAGATCCTAATAGCTTCTAATCTAGCTACAGGATATATGTTTCGTTGTAATCTATTTATTCTTCTTGATTATAGCCTTGACCAACTAATCTAGCTTTGTTACAAGATACCTTTCCTAATTTGTCTAGTTTATTCTTGAATACCCAACTAGTTCCTATGATAGATTTATTGGATGGTTTAAGTACTAAAGACCAGACTTTATTCCTAGTAAATTTATTTAACTCCTCTTACATAGCTAAGATCAAAGCTTCATCTTAAAGAGGTTCATTAATTTTCTTAGGTTCTAATTTAGAAATAAAAGCTACATTGGCCTCTCTCATAAACTTAGATCTAGTTCTTACTCCTTCTAATGTTTCTCCTATGATCAAGTTTTCTAGGTGAGAAGATTTATATCTCCAGTCCTTTCTTAAGCTAATTTTTTAAAAATGTCTACTACTTTATCAGTAGGATGGTCTGATGGTGGATTATCTGGGTTACTGTTCAAAGAAGCAGATATTGTTTCATCATCAGAATCATCTCTCCTATCTAAATGAAAATTATCATCAAATTTTACATGCATGGATTCTTCAACAGATTTAGAAATAATATTATAAACTTTGTAAGCTTTAGAACTAATAGAATAACCTAGAAATTTTTTTTAATTGATCTTAGAATTAAATTTATCCAAATTTTCTTTTGTATTCAAAATAGTGCATTTACATCCAAAAGGATGAAAGTAAGAAATATTTGGCTTTCTTCACTTCCATAACTCATATGGAGTTTTATTTAAAATAGGTCACAGAAATACTCTATTTTGAATATAACAAGTTGTATTTACAGCTTCTGCCCAGAAGTACTTAGGAAGATTCATTTCATATAGTATAGTCCTTGCCATTTCCTGAATCGTCCTGTTCTTTCTTTCTACAACTCGATTTTGTTGAGTAGTTCTAAGAGCAGAGAAATTATGGAAAATTCCATTCTCTTCACAAACATTCTAAATTTTTCATTTTCAAATTCTCCACCATGATCACTTTGAATGCTAGCAATAGAAATTCCTTTTTCATTTTGTAACTTTGTGGATAAAACTTTAAAGCATTTAAAAGATTCATCTTTATAGGATGAAAACAATATCCAAAACAATCTAGTAAAGTCTTCAACAATTACAAGACCGTACTTCTTTCCACAAAGACTTACTGTTCTAGTAGGTCCAAACAAGTCTATATATAACAGCTCTAGTGTTCTAGTCAAAGTCATAATGTTCTTAGATGAAAACGATGCTTTAACTTGTTTTCCTTTCTGGTAACTCTTACAAAAGAAATCTTCGTTCAAAGTTATCTTCGGTAAACCTCTTACCAAATCATGTATAACTAATTTTGAAATATGTTTAAAACTAACATGTCTTATCTTTTTGTGCCATATTCGTTTTTCATCATCTTTTGATATAAGACATTAAATATTTTGACTTTTCAAATCATCTAAGTTAATTTTATAGAGATTGTTTCGTCTCTTGGCAAAAAAGAATATGGACCCATCCTTGTTTTTAACTAAACAAGACTTTTGATTAAAGGATACTTCAAAACCAGAGTCACATAACTGACTTATACTTATTAGATTATGCTTTAAACCATTAGCTAGTAGAACATTATCAATAGATGAAAAGGAATCTTTACCAATTTTGCTGATCCCAATAATTTTGCCCTACTGGTTATCTCTAAAAGTTACCGATCCTTCATGCTTAAGTTGGAGGTCTAAGAACATAGACCTTCTACCCATCATGTGTCGTGAGTAGCCACTATCTAAATACCATTGATGTTGTTTTCCTTTTTTAAGTAAGGAGATCTGCAATATATACTATATCCTTCTTAGGTACCCATATTTTCTTGGGTATTTTGGGGTTAGTCTTATCATTATTCTTAGAATAATAATGAAAATGCTGCTTCTTTTTCCCTCTATTATGAACAAACTTCCTATTGTGAAGAACATTACGATTATGAGTAGTACTTCTCCCAGAAAATCCTAAACCACTTTTATCATCTGGATGTCTATAACTTCCAATCATATTATTCATCCTTTTTGTGCTTTCTGTAAATTTTGATAAATCTACTGAAAGACTAACAATCCTTTGTTTTAATAGATTAATCTCCTCAGATCTATCTACAGTTACTTTCTTTTTCTTATCATCTACTTTTTTTTAAGGTAGACGTTTCCTTCTTCTAATATCTTTGTTTTCTTAGAATTTTAAACACACTTATTTTTTGACAATCTATATTATTTCAAAATAGTAAGTAAATCTTCTAATAATTCTAAATAAGCATGTTGAAGATCATTAAAGTCAGAGATTACCTCATCATCGCTTTCGCCTTTAGCTACCAAGCATATATTTGCTTGTTTTGATGAATTGAATTGGATTCTGATTCAGACAAATCTAGGTCTTCCCATGCTGCCGTCATCCCTATTTTGTTTTCTTAACTCATTTTTAATTTTCTTTTGACCAAAGGGCATTCAGACTTGTAATGTCCTAGTTTATTACACTCATAGCAGATGATAGAGCTTTTATCATTCTTTGAATCGTCTTTGCTAATCCTTCTGAAAGAGGAGTCTTTATTTTCTCTTTTTCTTTTTCCACATCCTCCTAAGTTTTCTTGAAATGAAAGATAGCTCATCTTCATCTTCACTTGAATCTTGATCAGATTCACTGGCATCATCATTCTTGATTTCTTCAATCTTTAATGCTTTTGAAGACGTACTTCTATTTTTCTGCATCTTCTGATTCTTTTGACCTACCTTCAATGTAATAGATTTATCCATTCTGGGTTTATCTTTTGCATCAAGCTCTGCTTGATGAATTTTTAAAGAACCAAGCAATTCATCCCGCTTTAGCTTGCTTAAATCCTTGGCCTCTTGTATTGCTGTTACTTTGGGTCTCCATCTTTTTGGAAGACCTTTGAGAATCTTTCTAACATGGTCTTGACTATCATAGATTCTCCCCAAAACTTTAATTCCATTAATAATTGTTTGGAATCGTCCAAACATTTGATCAACGACTCATTATGTTTCATTTTGAAGAGCTCATACTGATGAACAAGAATACCAATCTTGGATTCTTTCACCTAGTTTGGGCCTTCATGAGTAATGGCTAATGTGTCCCACATGTCCTTTGTAGATTCACATCCATCAACCTTATCATATTCACTTTTGCTTAGAGCACAACTTAAAAAGAACTTAGCCTTTGCGTTTAATTGAACATGAAATTTCTAATCGGCTGACCATTGTTCACGAGAGATAATTTTCCCATCGTAGTCTGTTGGAACAGATGGACTGCTTTCAATAATATCCCAAAGATTAGTGTGAGTGGATTTTATGAAGAGTCGCATCATGTCCTTTTAATAATGATAGTCTTCACCATTAAATTCAGGAGGTCTTGAGACAGAAGCAGCTCTAGCTATAAAAACATGTGATTCAGCTATGGATCTATGTCCTCACTTTGTAACAGTGTTTCTTGGAAACTTGTACTATGATACCAACTAAAGTAAATCACTTGTTAATATAGAAATCACTTATAATATGTAAACTACATAAGAAGGGGAGTTGAATTGTGTAATATCATCTAAAAATAGTTATTTTTAATTAGGTGATAATCTGAGAGGGTGAATCAAGTGAAAAATATGAAATTGAGCTTACGAGATTTAGGTAATTTGATAGAACAAATCAATTAAGTAATTTGTGCAAAGAGATATCTTGCATAAGCTCCCTATATTTTTTAGACAACGTCAGATCTAGATAAGGTTTTGGATAAATTCTTAATCGAGAGATTGCATTTCCCATAATTTGATTAGGGTTTATAATTAGGACTAATGGTTATAACTCGAGAGAGAGTAATCAACCCTAAAACCATCTAAAACTAATAATCCAGTAGTCCATAAGCGATTAGGTTAGAATTAAAGCTAGATAAAATTCTCCTTTCTCTCAATTGGTAGTTCTTTAGGTTGATTCTTGATTGGGCATTGCAATTTTTAGTTTGTTAATATTCTCATAATTGATTTTGAATTGAACTATTTGATTGAATTACATTCCTCCTTTAGTTTCGTTGCATAGTGAATATTGCGCAATATTTTGGCCTTAGATTTTTGGACTAGATTAACCCTTCTCGTGGGATCGACACTTTAGGTACTACATGAATGACTAATGCGCTTGTGGAATATTAATGTTAAATATTAAAACTTACACATATCAAAAAATTGGGATCAAGTTTTTATCGCCATTACCAGGGAGGCAATTAGTTTAGTTCTTTGATCTGAGGATTTTTTTTTACTATCTTTTGTTTGAAAAAAGAGAGAGAAGTTTCGAACATAAAGTAGAGACACAACAAGGCATCTTAAAGTCAGAATGAGACATCTGAAGAGCTGGATGGGAAGAAGAAATGGGAAGAACAATTATGGAAGATAGATATTATTGGGCATAAGGAACTGTTGCCAACTATAGCATAGTATTGTTAGGGAAGTAGCGATCCTTATTGGAACATGTACACTCCAAGGTAGAAGAACCACCAGATTTTATTGGTCCAACAATGCAAGTACTCACATGGGACATCAAGACTTTTTTGAATTTCTGTAAGATGAATCCATTTCATGTGACTCCAAATTGGACAAAATCATTGATAAGCTAACATACATGACCAAAAGAGGATGTTTTCCAGCTAAGGGGAAAGTCAAAAGAGATTGGAAAAACAATTTGACAAAGTAACAAAAAATCACGTTGCTTCTATTCATAACCTAGAGATTCAAGTAAGATAGCTTTCCTATGAATTTTGTAAGAGAAGTTTGGAAGAGCAATATGAGGCTATCACACTTAGAAATGGGGAAGAACAAAAGGAAATAGTGGAAAACCATGTTGAACCCTACCTTATAGAAGATGAAGAGACAAAGAAAGAGGATGAAGAACAGAATGCTAACCCTCTCGATTATTCTCCAATTCTTGACATACCATATGTGAATATCGAAAGATCTTTGGTAGATGTCCATGAAACGAACCTCATCCTTTCGATTAATGATGACCAAGTGACTTTCAACATGAATGATATATTAAAAAATCCAAAGGAGAGTAGCTTATTAAGGATAATTGATGTATTCGAATCTTCTAAAGAACAAAAGGATAAAGAAGAGATGCAACAAACATCAAATTTGAAGAAGCTATAAAAGTCTTTGTTCATGAAGCAGAATAAGAAGAGGAGACAAAGGTGATTAAGGAAGAAAGAGAACAACTCACCTTTTTATAGGAAAATCTATTGGATTCGAAGGAAGATTTAGGGAGTTTCTTTATTCCCTATTTTATTGACAGTTTGTTAATGAAAAGGACATTACTGAAATTAATTGCTTTTCTTAACTTTATCATTATTGTCATTATGATCATTTTGCAATTTGTAGCTTACTTACAGGCTACAAAACTGATGTTGAATGAAAGGGTGGAAACAAGCCGCTCATAATTGAACCCGGCTAAGTTTCTAAGGATAGAGCATTAAGCTACTAACATTAAAAGAAGCACTACATGGGAGGCAACCAATGGAATTTTATTTCCTTGGATTGTTTTTAAAAAGTTTGAATTCTATAATTAGGATTATTTGGTTTCCAAATAAAATCGGGAAGGCATAGGACGTCAATATAAATTTGATGATTGATGAAGTACACGAATAAAGGTGAAAAGGCCACAAAGAGTTAAAAAGTGGCATCGAAAAGTGAAGAAAAAAATTGGTGGAAAATTGTAGGCAATGATCGTGGTCTGCGGCTGGGTAAAAAGGGAACATACAATTTTTAAGTCAAATTTTCCCATTTTATCCTCTAACCACCTATATATTCATTTCTAACTTTACTTTTTAACTGACTTTCATTTTTACTTTATCTCTCTAAGCTTTAAACTTCCAAACACTCTCACTTCTCTCAACCAAATTTCAAATTTCACTCAAAAGCTAGTATGTTGCACTTAAGCAATTAGCCAGGTAAGATTAATCATCGGGATGAAACTAAGTCGTAGGATGAAGGAGAAGGAACAGAGAAGAGGACTTCGGAGTAACCTTCCCAATTAGCATAAAGGAGGAAGGTATTCTTTTTCAATCCCTCAATGTTAAACAAAGTGTAGTCCCTAAAAATTTTGACTTTGATACACTTGATAGACTAGAACTGCATGATAGGGTAAAGAACTTAGTAGAAGAATTCAGGGGGTAAAATTCATACACTTCCAATTTTCTATCTAACAAGAGCTTAGAATTCTTTACTTCCCTTTTCTATTAATCTAGGAACCCCAAAGAAAAATGGTTTAGGTTGCGAGGATGAGCTTATGAACTAAACATCAAAATTATGTATGAGATGTGCGGGAATCTTCCATTATCGAGCAGCATGATGATTTTCATGTTTCTTGCTCATGGTATGAGCTCACTGAATCTTCCATTATCGAGCAGCATGATGATTTTCATGTTTCTTGCTCATGGTATGAGCTCACTGGGTTAGAATAATTCGATGCCAAAAATGCCCAAAACAACATCATAAGGACCTATGAACACTTGTTATTGCACAAATTCACATGTTAACTAGTTTTTGATAAATCAAAAACCAAAAAGTGTTCAACAAAGGAACTCTTTATGTTGTGGTGCATGGGTCACAACATTCTAGTTTGCAACTTAAGACATATACTGAACGTTATTGTTGCGACTCCATGTAAAAAGAGCAACAATTTAGGTATGGGGTACCTAATTTCTACCATTGCTGAATATTATGTTATGGAATGTATTGGTTAAACTGTCCATCTCCCAGACTTCCTAAATCATCATGGTCTATGGTGTGCTGAAATCCTTAAGTCCCATAACATGGAACCTTGGGATATCAGTCAAAGACACATGTTAAGATTAGGGCTAGTTAGGCAAGTTTGAGTATAGTACCTCCTTAGTATGCAGAAGAGGACTTAATTAATGAAGAGTCTAAGTAGGAAGAAGAAACAGAAGAACCAGGTAGGAAGAAAGTCTTGGATACAATCTCCACAAACAATAACGTAATTACAGAAACGCTTGTGGAGACCTCCAAAATGATGAAGGAGATGGCCCGAACTTAACGACGTCAAAGTCAGGATATACGTAGTTTTAGAGTAGTTCTCTAAAGGCAATCACCTTTAGCACTTTTGTACAAACTTTATTTTGATTAATAAAGTGAAAGGCATTTTTTGTTAATTTTATATTTGTTTAAATATGAATTGATTTTCATCTTAAATCGAATTAATGAAGTCCATGATACAAAACATAGCATGAAGGAAATCATGATGAGATCACAATAATGGGATTCCTATCATGTGCAATTATGTTAATATCTAAATAATCCCTAGTTATAGGATTAATAAGATAGGACATTATTAATCCAGACAGACTAGCACATATTATATTCCTTGATTTGATCAAGCAGTAGATCCCATAAGCTGCAAATATGAGATGTTTAAAGTTAACATGTGGATGCTTACTAAAGGTAGTAAGTACATCGGATGACCCCCTGTGAAATTGTCATATGGATGATCTAATGAATGTCAATAATTAATCTCATCATAGAAAAGGTGCAAATATCCTTAGACTTAAGGTACTCAAGGGTATCTTGGATACCAATCCTACACTTTGACAACATTCCTTGTTACCTCAAGAAGAGGTCACTCTTAGGGTGGTGATTGGGTACATCTATTGGTATTCAAAGGTAATTGGGTAGCCAATAAAGGATTCATCACTCCTGATAGAAAAAGATGATACCCGCAACCTCTTATTAGGGTCATTACTCGAAAATCTTTGGCCAGAGTAATAATGTGCCATGAAGAGAGTCTTCAATGACAAATAGAGTAATGCGATCCTAAGATAAGAACTAGCAACACTTAGACTAGATGTGACGTAGTCATTCTAATGGGAGTTGACATATAGCCTATACTCCAAACCAAGTGGGGTATAGTATGGTGAAAGGATGAACTACACAGTAATTGTCAATAGAAAGGTTAATAAGTTAGATAATTAACTATTAAAGAGTTCATTTGTTAATCCACTTATATCTTAACAAAATGGCATTATGAAATCCTTCATGATTTGATTGAATTCAGAGTTAATTCAATTGCCTAAAATAACTGGGAACCTAAAGGTCACATGCATAAAAGATCAGATAAAAAATAAATGTGTATGACCTAATTTAAGCAGGTCACGATCATACATCATAGGGCTACGATCATGACTAAAGGCGTGCCTAATTTTTAAAAGTGTCACGATCATGATCGAGGCACGAAATGGTATTTAAGTGAGTTCACTAATGTACATGAGCTTATTTCATTTCTTACACACTTAAGTGATAGAGAAAGGATTATAAAAGAGTTTTAGACTGAGGGTGAGGTGTCTTGCGTCTTTTTCTTGCAGCTCATGCAACTGTTGCATGAATCAAAGTGTATGCAACGAGATTCTTGACCTACCTTCCATCATCTTGAGCATTTACTATAACTAATCTAGTTTGGTGTTCAAACAACCCTTAAACATTGTTTCTTCATCTATCTTTATGTGTTCTTGAAGATTAAGGAAGAGTTTTGTGTTTGCAACAACCTAAACAAGGAGAAGAAATAAGAAAGGAGGAGATACACAAGGTAAAATGTTTATATTTAATGTTCTATTATACATATCTATACATGCATGTTATGATCTTATGCTTTTTTGGATTTCATGGTGTCAGAATTTTGATTTCGAAACTTCCACTACCTCCGCAACAACCATGGCTAACCTTACAGCGGTATCAGAGCTTGTTTATATATGTTATAGATGATGTATTGAATATGTGCAAAGTGCTTGCAGGGTTATGACTGACTGACTTGCATGTTGTTTTGGAAAAATTCGTGTAAATTCTAGAAATTTTTTTTTATGATTTTCTTTCTTAGAAATGTTTATAAGATCATATGTTATGTTTCTGATAAAAGAAATTGCAATTGAATTTCATTTGCTATTTTACTTCAAATTTATATCTAGACCATTCATGTGTTGATTTCTGGAATTTTTTGGAAAACTGATTGCATATGTTGATTTTGAAAATTTCATATTAATTCTAGAAAAAAAATTTTCTTTTTTCTTTCAGAGATATGTTTATAAGGAGTTATATTATGTTTTCTAAAAAGAAAATGCAATTTAATGTCCTTTGCTATTTCGTTATGAATTAAGTTTTAGCTTGATGCATGTATGAAGATCTGAAAATTCTAGAAATATGATGAACATGCATGCATGAAAAATTCCATATTAATTTTTATAAAATATTTTTTACAAATTTTGTGCATGAACATGCAGGATGAGAAGTAGACATATGTACGAGATGCATGGCAGTTGTTGTTAAAGTCATTATCTTATGCATGCATGATGTAATTTATAACTTGTGTTAGAAGTAATGTGACAAATATCACACACATGTGATATGCAACTTGTGTTAGAAGTAATGTGACAAATGTCACACACATGTGATATGCAACTTGTGTTAGAAGTTATGTGACAAATGTCACATACATGTGATATGCCAGCTTTTTCTTATTTATTAATAAATAATTCCTAAGAATTAGGTTCTAGGATTTTTTATTAGACATATGTAAAATGTATATAAGATTTTGGAATTTTTCTAGAATTAATTGAATTTGATTCACTTAATAAATAAAGTTAAATTCAACATTCATCAACTTTTTGAAAGTTGATGGAGTTGACTTACTTAATGACTTATAATATTTGTATTTTCGTTATGAGACCTAAATAAGGTTCTTATATGATAATGGATATATTATTTTGAAGGAAATAACATACTTAATACGTGTGTTTGAAGTAGGGTTCAGTAATTTTCAAACATCGGATCGGTCTCTTTAGTATCTTGTAGGTTAACTTATTTATCTTGACAATTTTGGCTGTCAAGATAATTTGGACATGTGCCAAAATTGTTTAGGTAAATTTGAGATCACCTAGGGATATTTTAGAGGAATAATTGGTGTATGAAAATTTTGGAAGCCCAAGGGATTAATTTTGAATTAATCCAAGTATAGCATAGGATTTCTAATGTGACTAGATAAAGGCAAATAGACTAAGATAAAGTGTTTAATCTAGACGTCAAAATAATTAATTTATAAGGTTCCTAATTAAATCGCATTCATAATTCAGATTAGCCAAGACTAACACTAGTACCCGATTAGGTTCAAGAGTTGAATTGAATCATGATCGTTAGATTCATAGTCAAGTCATAACCTAAATTAAACCTCCTTTGTGTGATACAAGCATTAGATGCATTTTAAAGGTAATTATGGACATAGGCTCAAAGTGTTGATAAAAAAAAAGAACAAATCCCGCGACCCAATATTAAAACTTGTTCTTTCCATTGATATGGAAAGAACCAAAGTTCTTTTAAAGTTAGGTTGTTGGACAAACCCAAGCCCACTTTACACGAATATGTTTAAACCATGGAAATTAGATTTCTGGATCAATGGGTTGGTCCTAATTGGAAGCATCCATAAGGTCAATATGGATAGAGGCAAAGTAGGGTTATATACATATGATGTACGTAAATCAAGAGTTGATAACCCAATGAGTGTGCTAAATCAACAGTTGATGACACAAGTCGATAGTTGCATAACTGTATACAATTGCTATGAATGATACCCAGCAATTGACCTAAGGTAGCTTATCGAGCAAACCTAAGGTAATTCTTGGTGATATCGGATATCGACCATTAAGAAAACGATAAGCTTTCTTAAATTTGTAGTGAGGGCTATATACTTGAATAAGAATAGTGGGACCTATAACGCATGTTATTAAAGTCCTTATAGATATACATTAATGTACATTCTAACTTTTCTCTCGTTCTTCTAGGTTATTGAATCACCACGATATCTTTTGTTGTGAACCTACGCTTCCTATTAGATTCCAACAAACTCACCAGACCAAACTTCTTGGATTGGCTATGGAATTTGAGAATTGTTCTTAAATCCAAAATTATGTCCTAGATGAACCACTTCCCTATCCCCCTGCTATCAATGCATCTAATGAAGATCAGAGAGCTTACAAGAAGCTACTAAATGGTAGTGAGTTGGCTATCTATATAATACTAGCCTCTATGTCACCAAAACTGCAACAGTAGCATAAAGCTATAGATGCTCATACCATAGTCTACCATCTGAGGAAACTGTTAGATGAGCAAGCTTGGTCTGAAAGGTTCGAGACCTCGAGGTTACTTTTTTGTTCTCAGATGGCTGAGGGATAGTCTTTAGTAGTATGTGTTGAAGATGGAGGGATATATTGAGAGATTAGGCAGTTTAGGTTTCATTATGGATCATGAGTTAAGTATAGACTTAATTCTGACTGGTTCAACCAATAGTTATTCGCACTTTGTGCTTAACTATCAGATGAACCATATATCAACGACAATACCTTAGTTGATTAATCTACTCAATACAGCTAAACACACTATCAGGAAAGATAGTAAAGCTGTGATATTGGTGGATTCTACTTCTAGTTCTCGAAAGAAGAAGAAAAAGTCCAAGAGACTACTGGGAGGAGTAACCAAAATGAAGGTGAAGGAGACAACACCAAAGCGGAAATGCTTCCATTGCAAAAAGGAAGGGCATTGGAAGAGGAATTGCAAAGCTTATTAGAGTGACTGAAGTAGAAGAAGGCATTAGATGCTCCACCATCTACTTCAGGTATGTTGTTTGTCATTAAGGTAACTACTATTTTTGATCCTAGCATTTGCGTATTAGATACTGGATATGGTTTACGCTTATGTGTTGAAATGCAGGGTCTTAGGGATAGTAGACAGCTTAAAAAGGGAGAGATGGACCTATGTGTGGCAAATGGAGCAAGAGTTGCTACATTTGCTATAGGGACATATGTTTTGTATTTTCCTAATGGGCTAGAGTTAACATTGAAAAATTGCTATTACATACCCATTATGACTAAAAACATTGAATCTATTTCATGTTATAATAAATCGGGATTTCATTTAACTTTTTTAAGCAATGGTTTTTCAATTAAGTTGAATAAAATGTTGTATGGTACTCCTACCTAAATCATCTTACTTATAGCATTGTCTACTTGGCCATATAAGTGAGAAGCGCATGATCAAGCTACATAAGAAGGGTAGCCTAGGGTCATTTTATTATAAATCATATGAAACATGTGAATCTTGCTTATTGGGAAAGATGACTAAATTACCTTTTAAAGGAAAGGGTCAGATTTATGTGGTTCGATGTCTATTCATGCCAGAGGTGGTCTTTTATACTTCATTACTTTTATCGATGATTATTCATGATATAGGTATATGTATCTAATGGGATACAAGTCTGGGGCGTTTGAAATGTTCAAGCAATTTCAACATAAAGTAGAGAAACAACTTGATAGAAGTATTAAGGCACTTCGATTAGATCGAGGTGGTGAATACTTAAACAAGGAATTTCTAACCTATCTTGGAGATGATGTGATAGTATCTCAGTGGACTCCCACCTTACACACCACAACATAATGGTGTGGCTGAAAGGAGAAACTGAACCTTATTAGACATGGTAAAGTCAATGATAGGCTTAGCAGATCTACTGAAATCCTTTTGGGATTATGCACTCGAGACTGTTGTTTATGCGAAAAATAGAGTCCCTTTAAAGGTAGTTGTACATATGAGATGTAGACTAACAAAGGGCCCTATCTTTCATATATGAAATTTAGGGTTGTCCGGGTTGTATAAAATGGATTTAATTAGATAAGCTAAAAGCGAAACCTAATAAATGTCTATTTATAAGATATCCTAAGGAAATAATCGGATATTAGTTCTATAATGCTTTAGAGCAAAAGGTGTTTGACTCAAAGCCTATTGTCTTTTTAGAGAAAGAGTTTCTTCTAAGAGAAGACAATGGGAGCAAAGTTAAACTTAATGAAGTTCATGATGCTAAAACATAAGCAAATCAATTGCCTGAACCTGAAATTGCTATTCATAGAGATGAGACAACAACTGAGCCTTCTAACACACAAAATGTTCATAAGTCAAGTAGGATACATAATGTTATCTAGAGATGTATTTCTTGTAAGTGAACATAATGACATATTGCTTATAGAGCACAATGAGCCTACAACCTATAAAAAGGATCTAAAGAGCTCAGAATTTGAAAAATGGCTTTAAGCCATAAAATCTAAAATGGATTCCATATTTGAAAACCAAGTGTGGACTTTGATTAACCCACTCGAAGGGTCAAAACCTATATGGTGCAAGTGGATTTTCAAGAAGAAAATTGACATGGAAGGTAATGTGATTACCTATAAAGCAAACTTAGTTGCCAAAAGTTATCGTCAAAGACAAGGAGTTCACTATGACGAGACATTTAGCCCCATAACCTTGTTTAAATCCATAAGAATACTTCTAGCCACTACTGCTCATTATGATTATGAAATATGGCAAATGGATGTGAAGACGGCTTTCCTGAATGTAAACCTAAGTGAGGATGTATATATGATAAAACCTGAGGGCTTCATATCTAGAGATGGCAGAAAGGTATGCAAGCTTTAAAATTCCATTTATGGATTAAAGCAAGCATTTAGGAGTTGGAACATCCGATTTGATGAGAAAATCAAGGAGTTTCGTTTCTTATAAAATCTTGATGAACCTTGTGTGTTCAAGAAGGTTAATGGGACTGCTATCATATTCCTTGTTTTATATATGGATGACATATTACCAATAGGAAATGATGTCTCAACTTTGTAATCAGTTAAAGTTTGGCTATCCCAGAATTTTCTTATAAAAGAACTTAGAGAAGAGATTTATATATTAAGAATAAAGATCTATAGAGATAGATCAAGAAACTTGCTAGGCCTTTCACAGTCAACATACATAGACTAATTTCTAAATAGGTTTAGCATGGAGCAGTCCAAGAGAAGGTTTCTTCTCATCACTCATGAGATAAAACTCTCCAAATCTATATGTCCTAAGACGCAAGATGTGAGGACCCGTATAAGTATGATCCCATATGCTTCAGTAGTAAGATCAATCATGTATCTTATGTTATGTACAAGGCCCGATATATCATATGCTCTAAGCGTTATAGGCAAATATCAATTAGATCCTAGTGAGGGTCAATGGGTGGCTATTATGAATATCCTAAAGTACTTAAGAAGGACTAAGGATGTATTATTAATATATGGAAATGATGATCTCATAATGACCGGGCATACGGATGCTAGTTTTCAATCTAACTAAGATTAGTCCAAATCCCAGTCAGATTATATTTTCACACTAAAAGGTGGAGCAGTCTGTTGGAAGAGTTCTAAATAAGAGGTGACCGCAGATTCAATGACTGAGTTAGAGGACATTGTAGCTGTGAAAGCGGCAAAAGAAGTTGTTTGGCTTTAAAGGTTTGTAACGAAACTTGGAGTTGTTCCTAGCATGGTAGATCCAATATTATTGTACAATGACAATAATGAGGCTATTGCTTAAGCCAAAGAACTAAGGTCTCATCAGAGGTTCAAGCATATAATCAAAAGATATCACCTGATCAGGAAGATCATTGATATAGGCGATGTGAAGATTGAGAGATTCCCCACATATTAAAACACCATTAATCCTGTGACTAAGTCACTTCCTCAAGAAACATTTGATTCTTGCGTTCTTGCCTATGGTATTAGATACAAAGACGATTGGCTTTAGTGTGAATAGGAAATTGTTAGAGTTGAGCTCTAAAGGAAATCACCTTTAGCACTTTTGTGCAAACTTTAATTTGATTAATAAAGTGAAAGGAATTTTTGGTTAATTTGATATTATTTTATATATGAATTGATTTTGATCTTAAATCGAATTAATGAAGTCTATGATACAAAACATAGCATGAAGGAAAGCATGATGAGATGTAGCACCCCCTTACCGCAGGGTACACACCGGGACGCCCGCAGGTCATTCCGATACATATCCTATGATAAGGGTG
>JAOSBN010166607.1:0-21170 GCA_027563595.1 Erythroxylum suave | reverse complement strand
GTTAGATATGGAAAGGTGATATGCTCTGTTTCTTCATTGAGCATGTATGAATACTTAGGTGTTTATATGAGAGTTGAAGACTTAGAGATGTCCAGGAGCATAGACATATCGTCTATGTTTTATCGTCTGTGGTTGACTTTCTTCGTCTATGTTGACCACGTATCGTTTGTATTCTATCGTCTATATTTTATCCTCTGTAGTTGACTTTCTTCATCTATGTTGACCACGTATCGTCAGTATTCTATTGTCTATGTTTTATCGCCTGTATTCTATCGTCTATGTTTTATCATCTGTGGTTGACTTTTTTCATCTATGTTGACCGCATATCGTCTGTATTCTATCGTCTATGATTTATCGTCTTTGGTTGACTATTTTATCGTCTATGTTGACCACTTAGCGTCTGCATTTCTTATCATCTATGTTTGACTTTGCTATCGTCTATGTTTGACCTCCTACCTTCTATGTTTCATTTCGTCTAACACAGACGCAAGGAATCATCTGTGTTTAGCCTATCGTCTATGTTTGATTTCTTATCGTCTGTCTTTTGCTTCCATTTGTGTTTCACTTCGTTTTCCTTTTGAAATTTTTGTCTGTGTTTGTCTACTTTCTACTTATATGACCAAATAATATCAATTGCACTCTCTGGTTTAACGTGAATAGTAAACTCGAAAGTCAGAGTTTGGAAAAAAATCTGAAATGGCTCATTAGGTTATGAAATTTGATTCAAATGGTTTGTTAAGGTTTAAACCCTATGAACAATGCTAGTTAAGGGAGTTTTGATATTTGATTTTTTTTGTGATAACCTTGAGGGAAGGGTACCCGGAATTGTCGTGAACATGCATTGTACATAATTCATTCCATATATGTGCATTAATGAATATACATAATTATACAGATTGTGATATATGTGTATGTTAATTGTTATAGAGGAACAGTTGGAACGTCAACTTCCAGACATTGCTGGCACTTCCAAGCGTTAGCTTTGGGAGAAACTTGTGAGTAACCTAGATGGTTGCTTAAGTTATGCTGTGAATGATAAATGAATGTGAAATGAATGTGTTTGATTGTGGATTCTGGACAGAAGGTCCGATGAAAATGAATGGAGATTGAGATATTGAAGTGCTACTTGTATGTGAATGTGAAGACCTATGTGTCGTATAATGTGATTGATTGGGTTACATGCATTCCATGCATGAATGCATAATCAGATAATGGAATTTATGATTAGAGTAGCCAACGATCAGAGCTTAAAGCTCAACGAATGAAAATGAGCCTCGAGCTCACCAGTGTTTCAGAGCCTCAAGCTCAATGTATAATGAGCCCTATATCCTCATCGGATAAGGGACAGTTATTAATGAGCCCGGTATCCAAAATAGATACGGGACAGTTTAGGCACTCGGTCACAACAACGTAACAATTGGAAAAGGATCTCATGATCATTTCATATGCATTTGGTTATATATGTTTGATTGATTGAAATGCATAATTCATCTATGCTTAAGTGGAAATGTGAAATGTGATTATATGTTATATGAAATGATTTGTTTCATGACTTGAGTGAACCATCAATGATGGTTACCTCATTGAGTTCGCAAAACTCACCAAAATTGCAACATTGTCTTTTCAGGATCAAGAGACGACTTTAGCTACTGAGAGGCTCTACCACCGTGTAGTTCATGTTTTGGCAAGAGGAGTCATGGCTCAAAGGTCGGTCAGCTGGGACTTTTGGACGGAATAGATAGATTTGTATATTTTCCTCATTTATGTAGCATTATTGTATTAGGTTTTGATGATGTACATATGGAAATTTTCGAAAGATACAATGTAGACTTTCGATTTTGTGAAATGAAATGAGAAAAATGTTGGGTTTCAAAATATTGTGATTTCCATATGATGCTTTATAATGAAAAATGATATGATGCCAAGTGAAGTTTAAGTAGTGATCGAAAGTAGCTTACCCTTATCGTAAGATATGTACCAGAATGACCTCTGAACGTCCCGATGTGTACCCTACAATAAGGGGGTGTTACAATGATGACCTGTCAGAATGAGAGAAAATGAAAATTAGTGGATATCTAGAAATGAGAAATAGTATATAGTTAGATATGACAAATAAAGATTCAACGCATTTGTATTGGTGATGTATTACAGAATATGACGTCAATATTATACTGTAGTGGTATATCCTAAAATGTGAAATAGATATGAATACTTTGTCATAGATTATTTGAGGAAAATAGAGATATAAGTATAAATGATGAGATTTAAAGTCTATAAGCCAAGTTGAAAGAAAATAAAATTTTCTATGACCTTGAGAGGTTAAACTTAGACTTGAAATGAATGTTGAATAAATGTGATAAGAGTTATGATTTAGCATAAGAATATGTCTATGAAATTGAGATCAGAATTTCAAGATGTTTATGTATCTATAATTCTGAATTTGATTGCGAACAGATGTATATATGATGATATAATGGTAATTGGAAGGTGAGATAATGACAACAATGTATGTAAAACTTGTCAAGGTTAAGTTGATTTGTTATTGTGAGTATATATCTGATAATGGGATCACCATGGTTAGTAAGAATTTTTAGCACATATGTGTTGTATGTGTGGAGATGATATAGGAAGCAATCTATGACTTGTTGATTATTTATTAGTCATAGTTTCCATAGTTTAAAGTTTAAGATGAATTAGAGTAACATATGAAAGTGTTTATAGTGATCAATCGGGGATAGATTCAAATAGTTAATGATGTTACTATATGTGATGAATTCGAGGAAAATGTAGAAGGGCACGATGGTGGCCTGACAGAAAAAATATATAGGTATCTGTCACAATCGTGATAGGGATACCCTGATTGTGGGCATAAATAAAGAGAGAAATATTGTCAAGGATCGATTGAAATCAAGTATCATTAGTGTAATATATATAAACTGGAGAATGGTCGGAGATAAATCTTTGGACAAAATGGGATGACTTTGTTGATACACACCTAAGCATATGCGACAGTAATCATGTTTACTACTTTATCGAGATTTGGTAACTAGAACATTATGACTTAGTAAGAATGATAAAAATTGATCTTCTTGAGGTATTAAGAATGGCTGAAAATGCAATGATGATAACAGCAGATTGATAAGGATTATATGGACAATACAGATGATGGTAGCATGAATTCTTCCTTGGAAGAAGAATTTCACCAAATCAAGTTAAGTAGACCAGATAGTTTATTTTAAGAATGATCAATGAAGGAACAAATCATAAATGAATATGTAATGATTCAAAAGTGAATATTGGAGTCATATACCTAACAGAGACATAAGCATAAAATGTAGAATATGCTACTGAGAGTGTATGCATTATGTTTGATGTAAAGTATCCAACTATGTGATTAGATTCCTGAATTTGAGGTGACGTTATTGCTAATGTGAGGAGAACCTAGGTCCACATTATATTCTATGCAAACATGTATAGAAGATACAAATTAGATTTGATGAATGTGTTATCAACTCAGGGAGCTAAGATTGTAAATAAATTGAAATGAATGGAGAAACTAGTATGAATGAACAGACATTAGAACAAGTCAATATGAAATCAGAGGAAATCGAATGAATGGAGAAAATCATTCAAGAAAATAAATCAACTAGGAAACTGAAAATAATATGAGATAATATTACCTCATTAAGGAATTAGTCACTTAAAGCATTACGAGAACCAATCATAGGCACATAGAGTTTTGACTATATTTTTTTTAGTTAACAAATGCCCCTAACAGTAACATGGCATTAAAGATTAAAGTGATCTAAGAAAAAGTAAATTAATTAGTGACTATAATTATAGATGATATATCGTATATGTTCAAAAAAGTTTAGAAGAATGTTTTGAATATTTCAGGTAATTCCTACATATCATGAATGTAGAAGCAACTATACGCCAAGTTCAATAAGAGTGAATCCTAGCTTGACCAAATAAAATGTTGGGTCGTATAGTATCTAAATAGGGCATATTGGGAGATCCAAAGAAAATGGAGGTAATAATGAAGTGAGAAAACTTCAAGGCATATATAAGAGATCCGGAGTTCTCTAGAATTAGTTGGAAATTGGACACTACCAAAAGTTGTTAAGGAGATTTTACTAATCTTAGCCCTTTTGACAAAAATGTCTGAGGAAAAACGTGTAAATCATATGACTAATGAATGTAAAGAGAATTTTGAGGAAGTATAACATCAATGATAGTTATATTAGTTGGAATTGGAGATTATATTATATGTAATGATGTTTTGCACTAAAGACTAGGATGAAATTTAATGCAGCAAAATAAAGTTATTTCATATGCATAGAGACAATTAAAGTCTCATAAGTTGATTATTTGATATATAAATTGAAACTTGATGCAACAGTTATTGGTTTGAGAGTTTGGAGACATTATATGTACAGAGACGTTTCAGATTTTATACAAATCATTTAAGTTGAGGTAGTTATTGAGTTTGAATGGAATGAATATAAGACTGAGACAATGGATAGAATTACTAAAAGATCATGATTGTGCAAATGAGTATTTCCCGGTAAAGCTAATGTGTACCTGATGCTTGAACATAAAATTCGATAACGGAATGGCACAAATTCAGATATTGAGGTTACTAAACCTAATGCAATAAAGAGAATAGAATGTTGAGCTGAACCTTAGAGTAAAATGAAGTCGTATTGTCTTCATTGAGATTTAAGATCAATTTTACATGAAAAGATTGACAAAGCCTGAAGTGAGGATCCAGAATTGTGAATCTTATTGAGGAAATGAAAAGGAATATGAATTTCAGGTTTGAATTGGAAAATGATACTTGTGATTGAAATAAGAAGTATGTGTACCGATAATAATGATTGAGCAAAGAGATTATTGAAGAAAGCACTAAGAACAACCTAGGCCATACATCCTAGCAGGAATATGCTGAAATAGTGCTTAATAGTTAAGAATGTATAATGAAGTGACTGAATGATTGAATTACCAATAGTTTTACATGTTGAAGATAGGCTTAGAACTTATATTTTGGAGTTCATAGAAACATGAGATCAATGTGTAGTTTATTTGACTTTAAGCATAACAATCATTATCACAGTGATATCATTAGAGTACCATATGAGGCGTTGTATGATAAAAAGGGTCGTTCGCCCTTACATTGAAATGAAGAGAGCCTAAAAATGGTTGAAGGCCAGAAGTGACTCGAAACACTGTTCATGAGTGAAATTGATCTGCATTAGAAATCAAGTGACTCTAGAAAGATAAACGAGTTAGGTGGATCAACACCAAAGGTATGGAAAATAGTGAGATAGATATAAGAGTCAACTATATTAACACTAAAGAGATGTGAAATATCAAGCAAAAAATGAATTGTTTCTAAAAGTATCACCTTGCTAAGGTGTGCTCAGGTTAGGGAAACGAATAAACTAAGCTCGAATTGTATTGGTCCATATGAAGTTATTGAGAATAGGACCATAGGCTTATGAGTTAGTATTATCAATAAAAGATGTTTTGGATTCACACAGTATTACATGGATATGTTTAGGAAATATCGTTTTGATCCGATATATGTGTTATTGAGACCAGAAATGGAATTGTGAGTAATCTGAAATAATTGAGGAAACAGTTAAGATAGTGTGATAACTGAATGAGCGACTGGAAAATCGAGGGATTCCATTAACTATAGTTAAGTGGAAGAAATTTTTCGAGTGATGACAGTTAAATGGGAAACGGAGGAGCACATGAGGAAACATATTCCTGCCTCTTTGAACAAATAGATAATAATTTCTGGGACGAAATTTATTAAGGGAGGAGAAATGTAACATCCTGTTCCCATACTAAGGATTAGAACCCTAAAATACGGTACATGTGAGATCAATGAGAGATTAAGAAAAATGCATCTCATGCTCATGCATATTGTTAGTATACACATACGTAATTATTGAAATTTCTGCACACATGAAAATATTTGTACATGCATTCATTGACGAATTTCGGGTATAATTGATTTGTAAATGCAATTATATTGAGAATTGTGGTTTTTATATGTTAAAAACTGATTTGGAGAGTGTATTTAGTGATTTAGAATTTTTTGTGAATTTTAGGAAAATTTCTGAAATTTTGGGTAATTTTAGACTAGGAAAAGTGCCAATTGGTAAAACAATTGATGCATGGCTTTAGGATTTATTGACAAGTGCCATAGAAAATTGGGTGACAAATGCCATGGAAATAGAGTGACAATGGACTAGTTACTAATAATATGGGTACAATATTTGAAGACTTTAGCATTGTTAAATAAGTGGTAAGTGTCATGACACATCTTATGACACTTACTAAGCTTTTTAATCTTGCTTTCAAAAAGCTATGAAACTCACCATTTGAAAGACCATTCTTTTGTCTTTCACTTCTCTACTACATTCTTTTGTTTTCTTCTTCTCTCTTCTCCACCATCTATGACACTCTTCTTCTCCATCTCTTCTCTTCTATCTTTCTTCACAAGTTTTTACTCACCTAACCATCATCAACGTACACCTTGCTCTCTCCTTTCATTTGTTACTCTCATCTTGCTCTCTCCTTCACCTGTCACAAAAACCCAACCTACCACCTTGAAGGATGAAGGACATGGGTTGTATGGAGAGCTAGGGCTAAGTGAAATTTTTGAAGATTTGAAGTTAAACCAAGTAAGTTATGCTTTAAATATCATGGGTTAGTGTAAATGGTGTATGAAAGTGTATGAAAATGTGATGAATGAATGAATAAGTTTTTGCCTTGTTTTGTATTGATAATGGTTTAGAGTCAACATGATCATAAAAATGGGGCTGGAAGAGTGATGATTTGTTGATAAGTGATAAGTTGTTGTTGTTGAGATGATTTTTGAGATAGAAAGGTCATTATGATGAATGTGTATATGATATGTTTTTTTTTTGGCGTAGATGATCAAGCATGGATTTTGAATTGTGTATAGATGATATTGAACTGTAATTGTGGTATAAATGAACAGGAATTGATGTGGATATAATTTAGAAATGATAGACTAAGCAAAAGAGATGATGAGGAGTGCTAGAAATATGTTAGATGTAGTGTTTCTACTGAACATTAATCTAAAATTTAGACATATCTTGAGCTAAGGATATCCAAATAGGATTATTATTGATTTATATTAAATTAGAGACGAATTACTACAATTTTCATGAAGAAATCAAGTTTTAATTCTGTCTCCAAAAGTTTTGAAATTTGTCTTGAAGTTGAGTTTCGGATTATGTCTCTGTTTGCAAACAGTATGTAGTAAATTGTGTATAACTTTCACAATAATGAACAAAATTGTATGAAATTAGATTCTTTAGAAACTTTAGACATATATGAACAATTTTTTAGAAGAAGTTATTGCCATAAAACCTCATTTTCTAGGTCATAATGGCCATACAAAACTGACCTTAAAAATAGAGTTGGAAAAGCTAGAAAATGAGTCCTATTTAGTGCTTTCTGTGAAAGTTCGCCCCAGGCAACTCCTTGGTTTGCCGCATCCAAATTGAAAGATTTGCTCTCGGGAATAGTTCACCATTGCCACATCCAAATTGAAAGACTTGCAAGATTTCATGAGGAATTTTCCTCTCGGGAAAAGTTCACCGCGGCCAACTTTCCTGCACAGCTTGAACATGCTTCGGTATTTTGATGATATCTTGATCTCTAGTTATTCAAATGGAATGATTTTTGATTTAGAGTCAACTAGAGACATAGGGTTACAAATGTTATGAAGAAATAGAATTTTAATTCAGTCTCTAAGAATTTCAATTTCTGGATGGATATTGAGTATAAGAATAGCCTGAAAATGTTTGGGATATAACTTTCAGATTACTTAATCAAATTGAATAATCTTGATGTTATTAGAAACTTGAGAGATAAGAGAACAATTTGCTATAAGAAAGTCAGTTTTTGGAAAAATCTGAAATGATTCATTGGGTTACGAAATTAGATTCAAGTGTTTATTTAAGGTATAAACCCTAGGTACCAATGTTACTTAAGTGAGTTTTAATATATAATTGATAATTTAAGAAAAAAAATGAAGGATACCTGGGATTTTCATTGAGTATGCATTGTACATATTCCACGTACACATTGTGCATAAAGGAATACTTATAATTGTGCAATTATTAATGTGTGTGCAATGTGTGTATTGCATAATTTTGATGTGCAGGATAAATGTACACATTCAGAAGTTTCTAGATCTTGGAAGCAATTGCTAATCTAGAGTGTACTGTGAATTTTCCTAGATGGTCTCATTCATTGTTTGTTTTGATTTCAATTTCTCCATTGAATGACTACGGTTATGATTATTATGCAATGTGAATATGATTTATATGAATGTGATTTACTTATATTGATGCCCGACAATGAAGGTCTAAGACTTGATGCATGAATGTAATTTTGAAGTGCTACTTATATGTGAATGAGAACAAATAAGTGTATTCTCAACTTAATTGTTGAATGCTGGAACAAGGTACGATGACATGTGAAAGTGAATGTGTAAAGTGAAATAAAGGGACTGATTGATCATATGTGACTGTTGCATTTCATTATATGAATGCATGAAACATAAAGGCAGTTATGACCGGAGTAGCCACCGAAAAAGAGCTTAAAGCTCAGAATGTGAAAAAGAGCTTAAAGTGCAGAAAGTGTATAAGAGCCAAAGGTTCACTATGTAAAATAAGTCCGATATCTCCAATAGATGCGAGACAATTATTAATGAGCCCGATATCCACAATAGATACAGGATAGTTATAGCCACTCAGTCACAACAATAACAAATTGAAAATGAGTCTCATAAGCATTACATATGCATTTGATGTGAATAATGTAAATAATTTGACTTATTTATGAATGTGAGATGAGTCTAAAGTGAATGTAAAATTATGTGACTATATGAACTGTATGTGTTATATGATTGAGTAAGCCATCGAGGATGGTCACTCACTGAGTTTGCAAAACTCACCCAAAAATTTGCAATATTTTTTTGGCTTAGAAGAGTTATCTCGTTAGGCTAACGAGAGTATAGACACTGCATTCAAGTAAGAGATAGAGGCTAGGATCAGTTCACATCTGCATTTGTATTTTCTTTATTTTGTATCAAATTGAGTCTTCTGCAATTATTGTAACTTTTATATTCAAATATTTCTATTTTGTAATAACTTTCCAAATTGTAAACGTTGTAAATGATTTTGCAATGTAATGAAATTATGACGACAAGTGTTTTGTATTTGTAATGGGCCTAAATGGCTATTGAAATTATAATGATTGTATTGCTGCATTCAAAAAAGTTTATGAATAAAGTGGGCCCAATTTGATTATTAATTTCTGCATATATGCGTTGAAAAAATAAATAAAAACAATTGTAACAAGATTTTACTGACTGACTGTGCTAGCATGCCACCCTCATGTGGTAAGTTCTTGAACATCACTCAGGATGTGAGGTGAGAGTGGGATGCTACATTCAATCTAAAGCTGACTACACTATATTCATTAAATCAGAAGGAGATGACTTGATAGTGCTGCTAGTTTATGTAGATGATATGATTAGTATGAGGACAAGTGTCAAAAAGATTTAAGTTCTTAAATCCTTTCTGCAATCCAGGTTCTCTATCAAGGACTTGGGTTCCCTCAAGTATTTTTTAGGAATTAAGATCATTCAAAACTCAACTGAAATTTTTGTAACACAAAGAAAATATGTCTTGGATTTACTTCAAGAAATAGGAATGTTAGGATGTAAGTCACTTAAGCTACTTGTGGATCCGCACACTAAACTTAAGCCTAATGATGGTGAACTCATGGACAATCCTAACTCTTACAGAAGACTAGTAAGCAGACTCGTATATCTCACCATCGCTCAACCTGATATCAGCTATAGTGTTCATGTTTTGATCCAGTTTATGAGTAATCCAACCACAATCCCTTTCAAGCTACATTACATTTAATCAAATCCTTAAAAGCTGCCCCTGGTCATGGCATTTTTCTCAGTAGTACCTCTCCTTTTGAGCTTAAAGTTTATTGTGATTCAGATTGGCCGAGTTGCCCAACTACTTGTCAATTTATCTCAGGTTATTATGCAATGTTGGGCATTCACTTGTTTCATAGAAAGCCAAGAAATAGACAGTGGTTGCACATTCATCAGTAGAAGCTGAGTATTGTTGATGGTAAAACATATATACTTCTTTTATGCTCAAAAATCGCAAATGAACGGGTCATGGCTTGTAGTTAAAAGGAGCGGATATCGACGCCATAGGGATTGATGCCTAGATACTGCTTAATTTAGACACAACTTTGTTTTAAAAATAAAATTGTTAAATGCAAATAATCTGGAAAACTAAATTAAAATTAAAAGACTAATGTAAACAATGGACAATACCAAAATTGTAGAAAATCTGAATTCAAGAATCTAAATGCTAGAGATTACTTTTTTTTCTTATTTTGTCTCCCTACTATTTTATTGATTGAATTGTGTTTCACCCTAGATTTCTGAATGTACTAATTACCCTCCCTTAAGAAGTAACTATTTGTCCCTAATCGAATTAACAAGAATCGATTGAACGATCTCTCAACCTTCCCAATGACTCTACCGATTCAACTAGTTATTAAACTATCCTATAGGAATTGACTAGTCGAGATCACTCTTCTAACTATTCAATTAACATGATGATTGCTAGTCTATAGGTCACCAACTCTCATTGTACAATCATACATGAATTTCATCTCACTCATTCTCTCGATGTTGTAAGATGACAATTAAGAACAACAATCAACAAAGACAATTGCATTCAATTCAATAAAATAAGAGTTCTAACAAAATAGTTCAAAAGCAATCCCTACAATGAAATCAGCATAACATGGTCTCCATAACATCATCAACAATCAAATAAATAATTTTTACAAAGAATATAAGCGATTAAAATGATAGAAAATTGAATAGAGAGACCCCATACGGTCTTCGCCAAAACTAGAATTTTTGTGATGATGTTCTATTTTTCCCAATTTTGATGATCCTTGTCTTCAATCCTTCCTCATTGCTCCAAACATGTGTTCTTCACTCAAGGATGGTGTTTCTACAAGTGAATGTCATCTCTCTTGAGGATGGAGGCTTAATGATGCTTAAATAGTCCAAAAACCCTAGGTTTAATGAAGCCTCGCAGATTGCCTTAGATTCCAATTCCTAAGTCCATAGGAATTTGCATAATTCCCATGAACGTGGGAGTTACACACAGATGCACTCCACATTTCTTCTATGATTCCCACGTCCGTGGGAATTTGTCACAGATGCACTCTTCTTGTCTTCTCTTCTTTGATCTTTTATTCAACCTCCAAGTTGCTCGCTCTTCTTTCCTACACAGAAATAGTCAATTCTTACCCTCAATTGGCATCAAACACACAAGAACAACAATGGAAATCAAACTTAATGAAAACATACAAAATGAATCCTAAACTAGAAAAATAAACAACAATTATACTAGAAAACACATGCCAATTTCCTATAAAAATATAACCTAATGCACACCTATCAAGTATCCCTCCATGGTTGTTGCATACTATGAAATCACTTGGCTCCTTCAGTTTTTGGCAAACTTACGTGTTCATCACCTAACACATGTCACTCCTTATTGTGACAACATGGTAGCTATGCACATTGCATCAAATCTTGTATTCCATTGAGTTTGATTGTCACCTCATTCGAGACAAGATTCTGGTTTATAAAGTACAGTCCTACTATGTTCCTTCCCACCTTTAGCTAGCAGACATACGTAAAAATCCACTTGGAGCAACTGAGTCTCTTGGACAACTAGGAATGAAGAATCCTTTCCTTCCTTAACTTGAGGGAGAGTAATGACATATATATAGGAAATGTCCACGTGTACAGCCTAAGTAGTTTAGCTACTTGATTAGTTAATTCATTTTGTTATGATAAATATATGGTAGTTAGGTGATTGTAAATGTATGGTTTCTTTTTTTTTAATCCAATACACATGAGCTTCTTCCTCTTCTCTTCCTTTCATCATTTTTTCTTTGTCACTCTTCTTCTTATTTTCATCACTTTCTCTGGAAACTTCATTTAGTCAGATGACTCCTATGAAAAAGTTCAGAAGTTTGTTGCATTAAAACAAAAAATTAAGGATTATTCCCGTCTAATCTGTCCTTAACTTCCATAAGATCTGAAAGTTAATCCAAAGATTACATGCTAAACTAGACATGGCTTAAGGTAACAACCTTTGCTTTATACATCGTGCAAGATTGGAAAAATAAATCAAATATATTTCACATTCCATTTGTAATTGTAATATATTTAGGCTAGCAATGTTGTTTCCGTTAAATCAAAAATAGGCAACTAAACAATGGCTTGACCAAATATGTTATCGAACTTAATAATATTAACAACATCAACGGTAAAATCTGTTAGAAATAACTAAGCAAGAACATAATCACATAGTTATAAATAGGATCTTTCATATGCATACAAAAACAAAATCACATACTTGAATTTTGTTGTAGTTCCACCGATTAAAGAAGTTTGTTTGAACTTTTACTGCAAAGAATTTTTACTATTTCTACTCTTCTCTTTATTGCATTGAAGAAAAAAAAACTTTTCAAACATACATTCAAATGTATGACTTTATCGTTTAGTTTTAAAGCCTCCATATAACTAACTTTAGTAGTTATTTCAAGAGGGTTAACTACTATACCCTTCATGGGTGTATATAAGTCATCATCTCCCACTCACACATGATGGGTTTAACAAAACTCTACAGTGCTCATACTTATTCAATAACCGGTGTGACCAGCATACAACGAGAGCATAGTGCCATATATCTGTTCGGAGTATATGACATCTCAATTTAACAAATTGATCTTAGGACTCATGAGTCCTTGAGTAGACATTGTATGATATACCCTAGGTCATATCTCGCATTTGCATTTTTCCTTTAATCTCATATAGTTTCTTGAGTCATAACTGTATTAAAGTTCTCTACTAAAGAGATGATGGCCATCTATGAATACTTTTCATGTGAGTCAAAGGTCTAAATTAAATGAACTTCCTCTATTCTCAATTCTCTTTTGAATTAAATTTAATTTTCTTTCCTAGAATTATTCAATAGGATCACATCTTGAATGATCTTTTGGCAATAACCTAAAGTAGCAAACCTTAAATTCAATTCTTAAGAATGAAACAAGAGTCATAAGGGTATATGATGAGGTTCTTCTTAACCTCAAGGGTCTCACACAATGTAAGATGAGATCTTGCGACTTACATTAATCCCTTTTGTGGGCAGTTTTGCACACATGGTACGAGTCATGTGCTACGGTATTTACCCACTTCGTTTAACTTAAACATCTTTCATTCAAGAAATACCGTACAGATGATAGTTCAAACATACTCAATGTTTAACTTGAGTTCACTTATCTACTCAAAAACTTATTCAGAACTCACATCTGGCAACGTGAGATAGATATAGTAATTAATAAATCCCTTTGAACCAATTTCCTTGCGGCATTTATGGTTTAAATTTCTTGCTCTCAATTATCACCTAGATAATCAACTTTAAACATGTCTCATCTCTAGTGAGCATAAACACTAGAGATGATTTCCCGTGTGAGAGGACAATCTCTAATCTGCCTCATATACTTATGATTCATCCCAAAACATATTTGTGCAAAACATATATATTCATGAATCATGATACAAAATGTATAATCTTCATCATACATTATATCCAAAATATGACATTATTATGAGTGAACATACACAAAGAAATGTTTAACAGTACATGACAACATCTACGTAGTCCTAGTGACTTTACATGCCCAATGAATACATCTCTAGAAATTGGCTTTGTCATTGGGCCTGTGATCCTATCTCATGTAGATATATATTTCATGTTCACTTCTCTTCATGCAACTATATCTTTCACATAATTATACTTGATATCTATATGCTTTGTCTTACAATGAAATTTGGGGTCTTTAGTATAAGCGATTGCAGCTTGACTATCACAGTTAATGATCACTGGATCAAGATTACTTTTAGTGACTCCCAAATGCATTAAGAATCGATGAAGCCACACAGCCTCTTGTACTGTAGTTGAGAATGCTATAAATTTAGCTGCCATTGTGGATAATGCTACGCAAGATTGTTTCTTACTTTTCCATGATATTGCTCCATAGTTTAGTAAGAATGCATATCCTGAGGTAGATTTTCTTTCATCTAAATTTCCTCCCCAATCTGCATCAATATACCCTTGTACAAGTAGATCATTGCTCTGATAACATAATGCATAGTCCACAGTTCCCTTTAGATACCTCAATATTCTCTTTATTTCTTTCCAATGTGCTTGGCCTAGATTTGATTGATATCTGCTCACCATTCCAACAGCATAACAAATATCTGGTCTTGTCTACATCATTGTGTACATAAGACTTCCAACAGCACTGGTATAGGGAATATTCTTCATTTGTTCCCGTTATTGTGGCATTGACCGGCAATTTCTCTTACTAAGGCCTTCACCTTTAGTAATAGGTTTATCAAATGGTTTGGAATCTTGCATATGGAATCATTCAAGAATTCTTTGAATGTACATCACTTTTGAAAGCGATAACAATCTCTTTGAACGATCTCTTGAAATCTTGACTCCAAGAATGTATGTCGTTTCACCTATGTCTTTCATTTCAAATTTAGATGATAACCAATGTTTGATTTTCATAAGGAACATACAGTCATTACAAGCAATCAATATATCATCCATGTATAAAGATAAAATCATGAATTTACCTTTGGATCTCTTAACATACAAGTAATGGTCTTCGTCAATCATTTGAAAATCACACAAAATGAGTACATTATGAAAATGAATATACCATTGTCTTGAAGACTACTTCCGGCCATAAATCGATTTTAATAACCGACATACCTTATTTTCTTAACCTGTCTTACTGAAACATTCAGGTTGTTCCATATAGATTTCTTCTTCTAATTATCCATTGAGAAAAGCAGTTTTTACATCCATTTGATGTAATTCAAGATCCATACTGGTTTGAAGGAAACTTCATAACAGGTGAAAAATTTTTCTTATAATCAATTCCCTCTTGTTGTGTATATCCTTTTGCTACAAGGCGTGCCTTGTATCTTTCGATGCTGCCATCAGCTTTTCGCTTAATTTTGAGAACCTACTTGTTCCCAATTGCTTTATGCCCTTCAGGGAGGTCAACCAAGTCCCATACTTAATTGGAGCTTTAAAAAGTCATTTCCTCTTTCATTGCTTTCATCCATTCTTCTTTAACAGGGGCAATAAAAGCCTAATTTACATTCCTTAACTCTTCTTCCTCTTGCGGAACAATCATATTGATTTCTCCTTAAATCTCAAAATGACGTCAGGGAATTATTCCTCGATTACTTCTTATTAAACTAAGGTCATCATAAACTAATTAATGATGAATCTGATTGCTCCCACTCGGATCAGTTACGATAAAGAACCTTTATACGGAATTACTCCCACTTGGTTGAAGCTCCTCATCTTGATTCTTCATAACATAATCATTCTGATCAAGCATCTTATATAATAATAGGTCTTTACCTATTTTTCCTTGCTTGGGAAAATCATTCTCTAAGAATGTTACATCTCACGATTCAAATTCAGTTACACCTTCATTACCTTGTTCACAATTGAACACATATCCTTTTGAGTGTTCAGAGTATTTAATAAAAATACTTTTTCTCCCTCTTGGGCCTAATTTCCCATATTTGTGAGAGAGATTATGAATATAGGTTGCACACCCCCACAGTTTGAGACTTGACATGTCAGGTCTCCTACCAGTCCACAACTCATATGGTGTGCTAATAGCTAGTTTCGTGGGCACACGATTAAGTACATAAGTGGCCGCTAGCAACGCATCACCCTAAAAAGTGATTAATAAATTTGCTTGGGCCGTCATGGATCTAATCATTTCTAATAACGTCCTATTTCTTCTTTCAGCAACATCATTTTGTTGTGGGGTTCTTGGAATTGTTAGTTACCTGTTTATTCCTTTCTCATCACATAAAGCCTTGAACTTGTTAGACAAGGATTCTTATCCATGATCAGTTCGTAATGCTTTTATTTTCTTATCTAATTGATTCTCAACCAAGTTCATATATTTTATGAAACAATCGAATTCTTCCGATTTATGAGAAATCAAATAGACATGACCATACCAAGTATAGTCATCTATGAAGGTGATGAAATAAATTGCCCCATATCTCGCCCTCACATTCATTGGACCACAGATGTCAGAATGAATCAATTGCAATGGATATAAAGCTCGTGTTCCCTTTCCAAGTGGCTTTCTCACCATTTTACCAGCTAAAAAATGCTCACATGTAGGTAGATCTACTTGACTTAGATTACCTAAAAGCCCTTCTTTGGCTAATCGACTTATTCGATCTTGACCAATATGGCATAGTCTAATATGCCACAAAGTTGCACCATTGTTGGAATTACTAGATGTACATAATGAATAACTAATATTATTATTTTTCTTTAACACATCCAGTACAATAAAACCATCACATAAAAACCATGACCATAATTAATAGATCTACGATACAAATCCATTCCACCACTGTGGAAATTTATATTGAAACCAAGTTTAACTAACATCAACATAGACAAAAAATTCCTATGAATATGTGGAGCAAATAATAATTCATGTAGGATGAGGTGTCCTCCTCCCCGCATGTCCATTTTACATGTGTCAATTCCTTGTAAAGCAACTCTAGAATTGTCACCTACATAAAGCCATCGACTAACATGTGGGAGTTTACGAAACTCAACGAAGGAATCTCAATCCTTCGCTACATGGTTGGTTGCTCCTAAGTCTGCAATCCACAAAGGATGTGATTCAGTCAGAAAAACAGAACAAAAAACATTCACATAAAAAATGTTTGTACTATAAAGTTATACCTTCTTATGCTTGGTACAATCTCGAGCAAAGTGACCCTTATTACCACAATTATAGCACTTCACATGTTTTATGTTCTTCTTCTTGAAAGGACGTTTTTCCTTTCCACGTTGGTTCCAGTTTTTCTTCTTGGATTCCTGAGGGGAGAGGTTGAATTTCTTATTCTTCTTCCACTTGTGTCCACTATGATGCTTGCATTTCTTATTTATAGCTCCATGTGAGCTAAAACTAACTACATGTGCCTCAGAAGACATCTTTGAGGCTTCAAGACGCTCCTCCTCCAAGATGAGATGCCTCGTAGCATCTTCCATTATCTTGATGTTCCCATTATGAGTTAGGTGCATCTTCATATGCTCCCAACTCTGAGGCAGTGAACAAATCATAACTTGCACTTGTTGTTCATCAGAAAGCTCATGATCAACATCACTTAACTCACTTACCATGTTGGATATTTTCCCCAGATGCTATTGCATTGTATCATCTGGGTGCTTCTTATAAGTATCAAACTTAATAGTAAGTGACCTCACTTTAGTCTCTAAAACACCTCCAAAACGAGTAGCCAATGCAGACCATGTGTTGGAACTCACCCATGATATCATTATCCATGCTACTCAACAACGTGATGTGAGCTAAAGAGTTCTTCTTTTTCCATAATTCATATGCATGACGGTCCCTTCTATGTTAGGCTGTAGTGCCCTCCTCAGGAACATCCATGGTTAGGTTTAATGGCTTAAGAGCCTCTTGCTCTTCCAGTAAATACTGGATTTTCATACTCCAAATTTCATAATTGTCACCATTAAGTTTCTCACCCCTACTGAGTTCAGCAACAATATTCTTCGAAGCAGTAGCCATCTTGAACCACTAAGTTTCTATAATAAGAAAGAAATATATATATACACGTTAATGTCATATTAATCATTCATAGAGTAAATAATTCGATCACAATTGCTTATGAAATCAAAAGTCCACAAATGTGATCAATCATCATTCATATAACAATTGAATCCTAATTACTTTACTCTATACAAATTCCTATATAAAATTCAAGTAAACATATTACATAAATATTAAGACTTTGTTCTTATAAAACAACATATTGTATTAATTGTGCTTCAACCTACTAACAATCTATAGGCAACAAACCTTACACGGAAATGAATTCACGAGTTCGTATGACACAGTTTGTGAAGCTCGATTTACAATAGCTCTTATTATTTCCATTGGAAGACCTAAAGGATTTAAAGTCCTAATCAATATCCTTCTACTCATCTTTCTAATAAATGCCATCACTAATAAATTATAAGTCTTCTTGGTAGGCATATTATTCCAGAGCATTCGTAACAGTTCGCCTTGAGGTTGAGGTAATGTTGCAAGCAAAGTCATACACTTTACTTCAACATCTGCATAAGCTAGACAACCTCCAAAGTATAACTCTTGCATCATGTTATTAACTGAAATAACATGTTGTGTTAGATCATCTCCAGGCATTAAACGCATATGAACTAACTGTACATACATGCTGCCAATACGTCTCATCTGTGCCTCACATCGAACAAGCTTAGGTGTCTGCTTAATAATAGACATCTTCCTAAAAAACAAATTTGTAGGAATTAAAAGAGTATACAAAATATCAAATTATTTTGACTAACACATAGCAAACTAATGTTCATATTATGGAAATAATTTAATTCTTTTAGCAATTTATTGAACTATTCAAATTGTGCTATTAATTTATAATTAATTAGAAACTTATTTTTAATATTCAAATAGAATTAGAAACTTATTCCTAATTTTAAAGTATAATTGAACTAATCAATTTATCTTGGTTTAATTAAAAACTAATTTCTAATGAAACCCCCTTTTCTAATTTTAACTAAACAACTTAGTTTATGTAAATTAGAAAACTAATTTCTAATTCTTTATAGCCATAAGTGGTTATAACACAAATGTATATAATATATGCATATATATATATATGCACGAAACAGACAAAAAACATTAAGTAGTTTTTGTCTTATTATACTTATATTCAATGGTAATATAGTGCACACATTGTATAATAATAAGAAGCTCTCACATTTTGGCATTAAAGGAATAACTTTTGAAACATGAAAGGCCATGTGCCTTTTTCAAGAAGAAGTTGTCTTCTTTCTGCGTTTCCTTCTCTACGTTTTGGTGTCTGTGTTTTTATTTAAACTTTTTTTCTTTCTTTTGAAAATAAAAGCATCTAGAGGGAGAAGAAACAAAAAATCACAGTGTTTTCTTGTTTTCTTGTTGAAAACCATTCATAAAAAACCATACAAAAAAAAACTCTCCTTTTTCTTCTTTTTCAGAAGAACGATGTTTCACTGTGAAAGATCATGCATTTATCACTATTGAAGACTTTCAACACTCATTTTTCCCGGCAGTCAAAAAAAAAGATGTGAAAAAGAAAAAAATGAAACATGATATATGTCATAGCAACAAAACCAAAAACATACGATATAGCAAGGAAAACAATTGTATATCATTATTCACAAATCAATAAGGAAACAGTCTCTGCATCTCCATCAGAGATGCGGGCATGACTGCGTACATCTTACCCTCCCCAGACCCTGCTTAGGCGGGAATTTGGGTAAGTTTAGTTTGGTTTGGTTATTATTCACAAATCATCATCAGTCAAATTTTAGATTTACGCATGCATATTACATAAACAAAAATTTAACCTACTCTGATACCAATGTTAGAAATAATTAAGCAAGAACATAATCACATAGATAGTGTTATAAAGAGGATCTTTCATATGCATACAAAAACAAAATCACATACTTGAATTTTGCTGTAGTTTCACCGATTAAAGAACTTTGTTTAAAATTTCACTGCAGAGAATTTTTACTGTTTCTACTCTTCTCTTTATTGCATCGAAGAAGAAAATAAAACTTTTCAAATATACATCCAAATGTATGTCTCTATCGTTTGTTTATAAAGCCTCCATATAAGTACCTTTGGTAGTTATTTCAAAAGGGTTGACTACTATACCCTTCATGGGTGTATATAAGTCATCAAAATCTATGTCACTTAGGCTTCTCAACGAAAGCTTTGTACGAAAAAGGTGGATTGACAAAAGTAAAGCCATGAGCTTTCCTTCCATTTATTTTCTCATCTATACTAGCTGATTGTGAACTTCTGATAAATCCCCAAGTGTCACCGTTATAAACCTGAAGCCTCTCCTGACCCCTTACACAAACCATAAAGCTAAAAGCTACTTTGAATAGCCCAGCAGACTTCAGTTCCAAGCCATGATGATTTCTCTCTTTAGAAATGGTAATTCCACTTCTTTCAGTTTGCCCTATTAACTCTTTTGGCACTTGAAGCATGAGTATTCGAGTTGTGCTATGTTTGGTTAGCGTTTATTAATATAACGTAATGGAATGTAATATTATTATTTCGTTTGGAAGAAAGGTTTATAATAGAATACAATAGGATGAGATAGCAAATGAGGGTTTTATATTACATCTTATTTCATCCTAAACAATAAAAATAAGAAACCTCCGATTTGAGGGATTTAGGATGCAATGTAAAATGATAAAAACTTTTCACTATATTATAGGATAAACCCTTCTTTCAAAAAACATTTCACTATATTACATTATGAATTATTTCATCCCTTTCAAACAACAATTTTCTTATATTACATCCATTTATATTTCATTCTATTATAAATCATTCTATTCAATTCTATTACATTAAAAATCTTAAGTCCAACTAAGCATATCCTAACTTTTTTACCTTTATTCATTTGATTTGAATCTCCATTTCCTTTTTCTTCTCTTCGTTGTTTTGGGTCTACGGATTTATCTCTATTAATTATTTTTGTCTATTATCTATTGTTATTCATCTCAACACTTGTTCTTTTCTTTTTCTGCAGCTCACTCTTAGATACTACTGCCCGTTTCAGTCTCTTTCGCCTAGGTTTATAATTGTAAGGTGAAATAACCTTTTTGTCCGATTGTCGCCTTGGGGTTACTTCAAAATTTTAACCAAGGATTGCATATAGCACAACCTCGGGTCGTTCTCTTTGAGGAACCAAAGTTGAAATTAATTTCCTAAGTTCAACTAAATGCGATGCAAACTAACTATATAATGGGGTTGATTTTAACAATTACCGCTAAAATTTGCAATGAATGAAAATAAACGCAAAG
>JAOSBN010166597.1:0-21170 GCA_027563595.1 Erythroxylum suave | reverse complement strand
GTCAAATTATTTATATATGATTTTGGGATGAATTGGAACTAATTTGACTTATCTTCATGTGAATTATGCACTTTAATTGGTTAATACTCACATTTCAACTTTATTGCTTAATAGGTACAATTGGAGAGATTTTGGGGCAAATGACATAACTTTCATTAGAGATGTCAGATGAGATTCATTCAAGTACAATTTCAAAGAGGACTACAAGCTCTACAACCTTCATAAAGACCCCAAAGAGAGATCTGACTTTCTGAAGGATCCAAAAGGGCATGTTTCTAAAGATGTTCAGTGTATGTCTACCCTATGGACATAAAGTCCCTTCAAACGAACATCAGCAAAGAAAGATGGTTAACAGCTCGTAAGTGTCCGCTTAATAGACATCATGTCCGCTTAATAGACACTTACTGTCCAAATGCTCTAGAGAACTGTAAGTGTCTGTTAACCAAAATGCTCCAGAGACCTGTAACTGTCCGCTTAGCAGACATAATGTCCGCTTAACGGACATTGACGGCTAGATACGATTTTATTCCCTTGTTTAGTAAAGACTAGGTTTCTTTGAACCCAAGACATTATATATATTCATTTTAAAAGACCTAAAGAGGGATCTGGCACTAAAAGTAAGGAAAAGAGAGTGGAGGAACAAAAATAGAGAAAAGAAGAGGAAGAAAAGGGAGAGAAGCAAGCTTGTTTTGTGTTATTTTTAACTTTCTCTCTTTACACAATCTTCAATGTTGCTTGTTTCCATCTGTTTTAATTCTGTTATTTGTTCTAGACCTAAAACCCATTTAGGGTTAGGTATGTAGCCTATTTTGGGGATTGATGGATGTTTTATGGATTGATTGATGTTGAATGAAAGTTCTTGAGTTATATTTATCTTTCTTGAGCTTCATTGTTGTTTCTATGCTTGATCACCATAGATGCAATCTTAGGAATCATATGATGGACTGAGAGGTGAAGTGTGATTTGTGCATTAGGAAGATAAACACATTAGATTTAGAGATAGAGATATCCTAAACTAGTGTGATAACTTAGGGTTGCTTGGTCTTAATGAATTTAACTAGTTAGGTTTCACATTGAGAAATGGTAATCAACTAGTTGGGTATTCTTGTATGTCTTGAGAGATAATATAAGTGAAATTGTGCAGTTGTTATTATAACTTGTTATTCAATCAATTCCATAATTTATCGATCAATTCCTTAAATTGGTGAATCCTGAAGTCCTAAGTCTCAATTATCGAAATTTTCCTTGTTTGCTTATTCATAGCCTTTACAATTGATTGTTCACTCAAACCCAATCAACTTTTAATTTTCTTGTCATTTTTGTTCAAGTAATTAGGATTAATTTAGTAGTAAGTATTTTGGTCCTTGTGGGATTCAACCTTAGAATACTTGATGTGTGAGTACTAGGAATGACTCCGTGCACTTGCATATTTTGTCAACCAAATTTTTGGCACCATTGCCGGAGACTAATTTATATTTACTGCTATTAATTCTAATTATTTTTTTATTTTAATACCTTAAGTTTTCACCCATTAGACACTCTTAAACTCTTTTCTCTTTGTTCTATATCAGGAGCTGTATATATTTAAGGCATTCAAGAAATTTGAACGACGATCAGTTAATTGAATTGAATCCTGAGATTGAACGAACTTCTAGAAGGAACAACACCCAAAGAAGAAAAGTGATGGCAAATAACAATCAAGATCCAATTCTGGATGAGGAGCAAGAAATGGGGAATGAAAAATTCAATGGAGGAAACCAAGCTGAACCAGTAGTTGTTAATCTGGCAGTAAAAGAATTGGAGATTATCAGATGTCGTTTATTACTGGTAACCCTTCTTGCATTTGATTAACTGCGACAGCTAGAAATTATGAGTTAAAGCAGATTCATGTATCAATGTTGCCACAATTTAATGAAATGCGGAGTGAAGATGCCCTAGCTTTTATGAGAGACTTTTATGTGACAGTTCAAACTCTTCCATTGTATGGATTGTCTAAAGATGAATTGAAGTTAAGGTGTTTTCCTTATTGCATGAAGGGATTATCAAGAAATTGGTCGTTGAGTTTGGAAGTAGATTGTATTGACACTTGGGATAAAGTGATGAAGATTTTTATGATGAAATGGTATCCGGTCCATAAAACTCTTGAGCTAAGGAAGATGATACATTGTTTCTCGCAGAAGGAAGCAGAAAATTTTCATGAAGCATTGGAACGATTTAATGATCTGTTCAACCAATGTCCTCACCATGGGTTTGACACTTATTCTTTGACCCAGTTTTTCTACTATGGTCTCATCGAACGTAATCAAACTTTGGTGGACTTGAATGCTAGTGGGAATATTAGTGACTTGAGTTCACAAAAGTTGTGGAATATCTTTAAGAAAGTTGTGAAAAAATCACATTGTAAGGTGACAAGGAGCAAGACTACTACTCTGAATGAAATGGGATCGAGATCTAACATGGCATATCAAGTCGCTAAGATAAATAAGAAGTTGAACATGATGATGAATGACAACAAGTCCAGTAAGGACACTTGCACTCTTTGCGATAGATTTGGGCATATAACAGCTAGTTGTATAAACATTGAAGCAACAATGCTGGAGGAAGAGGAAAACTATGTTAGGAGACAAGGCCAAAGGTTTGATCCTTTCTCAAACACTTACAATGAAGGTTGGAAGTTTCATTCGAACTTTTCATGGAAAAACCAAGGGGTTGCGAAACCAATGGGACCACCAAGGTTCCAAGCGCCACAAAAACAACAATATTCGGCTTCCTCATCTTCTGCACCACAACAATTCCCTTCCCTTATGGAGAAAAAGGTAGTTAGGCTTGAGGATATGTTTGCTCAAATTATGAGCAAGATAGATCAAAACTCAAGCTAGTTCTCAAGCAATGGACAAAATGGAGCAGAACATTCGGTCTAACCAAGCTGCCATCAGAAATTTAGAGGCGCAAAGCAATCAAGTGACAAAAGAGGTAAGTGAAAGAGGTAAAGGGAAGCTATCTAGCAATACTCAAGTGAATCCAAAACAAGATTGTATGGCAATTCGTTTGAGGAGTGTTAAGGAGATTGAAGATGTGGTTCCAAAAGGGAAAGATGGTAAGATTGGTGAAATAAGGGATGAGGGATTTGTGAATGTGAATGAAGAAGAAGGGCCTAAGGAAACCAAACAAAGAAAAGAATCCTCACCAATTTCCAAATTTTTTTTTATGCCACCCATACGATATCACCAAAGGGTAAGGAAGAAGCATGATGATTCCAAATTTCAGAAATTCCTTGACCTTTTCAAAAAGATCCATATCAATATCTCTTTTGCTGAAGCACTTGTTGAGATGCCTGCTTACACCAAGTTCTTGAAGAAAATCATCTCCAACAAAAAGAAGCTGGATGATTTTACAACGGTAGCCTTAACTGAGGAGTGTAGTTCTATTTTACAAAACAAGCTACCTCCCAAGTTACAGGATCCAGGGAGTTTCACTATTCCCTGTCATTTTGGTGCTTCTAATATTTTTCAATGCTTATGTGACTTAGAGGCAAGTATTAATTTTATTCCTTTGTCTCTTTAGAATAGGCTTGGAATTGGTGAACTCAAACCAACGACAATCTCATTGCAACTTACCGATAGATCAATTCGATATCCTATTGGTATAGTTGAGGATTTATTGGTAAAAGTTAGTAAGCTTATAATTCCAACTAACTTTGTTATGCTTAAGGTGAAATTCGATATGCAGGTTCCTATAATCTTAAGAAGGCCATTTTTAGCCGCTGTTGGAGAATTGATTGTCGTTCCGAATGGTAAGATAACTGTAAGGGTTGGTGGTGAGAAAGAGGTGTTCAACATTTTCAAGGTGTTAAAGGGACCCTATTTCAATGAAATCACCTATAGAATAGATGTGATTGATTCTCTTGCATTTGAATCTATTCCTTATTTGATATATGATGATGCTTTAAAGACATGCTTAGCTTTAGGAATAGATGAGAATGAATTGAATGATGAATAAAGGGAATATGCTTATAGATTGCAAGGAAATGGTTTTATGTATGGACTTCCAATTGAAGAATTGGGCCCTCCTAACCCAAAACTGTTACCTTCCATCTTGAGTCCACCAAAACATGAATTGAAACATTTTCTAATCCATTTGAGGTATGCATTCTTAGGAGAATCAAATTCTTATCCAGTTATTGTTTCTTCTTCTTTGAACTCCTTTCAAGAAGAGAAGTTGTTAAGGGTGTTACGTGAACATAAAGCTACTATTGTATGGAGTATTGCGACATTAAGGGAATTAGCCCTTCTATTTATGTTCACAGGATTTTAATGGAGGAAAACCACAAGCCTGGAGTGGAAAGTCAAAGGAGGATCATCCCAACATTAAGGAAGTTGTGCGATCTGAGGTACTTAAATTACTTGATGTAGGAATTATCTATCCTATTTCTGATCGCTCATGGATAAGTCCTGTGCAGGTTATACCAAAGAAAGGTGGAATAACTATCATTTCTAATGATAAAAATGAGTTAATTTCCACTAGGGTTATGACAGGGTGGAGGGTTTGCATAGACTACAAGAAACTAAATGCAGCAACGAGGAAAGACCACTTCCCTCTACCCTTTATTGATCAAATGTTGGAAAGATTAGCAGGGCATAATTATTACTACTTTTTAAATGGTTATTCAGGGTATAATCAAATTCCTATCGCCCCAGAGGATCAGGAGAAGACCACCTTCACTTGTCCTTATGGTACATTTTCTTATCATCGGATGCACTTCGGGTTGTGCAATGCTCCTACCACTTTCCAACGCTGCATGATGTCCATATTCTCTGACATGGTGGAGGATATAATTGAGGTATTTGTAGATGAATTTTCGATTTTTGGTTCTTCTTTTGACATATATTTGTTCAATTTATAACAAGTTCTACAAAGATGTGAAGAAACCAATCTTATGCTAAATTGGGAAAAGTGCCATTTCATAGTGCAAGAAGGAATCATCGTAGGCCACAAAATCTCACATAGTGGAATAGATATGGATCCAGCCAAAATTGAAGTCATCAATAAATTACCACCCCCCAACTTGGTTAGGGCAATCGGGAGTTTTCTCGGACATGTAGGGTTTTATAGAAGATTTACTAAGGATTTTTCCAAGATCTCCAAACCTTTATGTGCTTTGTTGCAAAAGGAAGTCCCTTTTGAATTTACTGATGAATGTCCTGGTGCTTTCAACAGGTTGAAGAAGGAACTTACCTTAGCTCCTATCATGGTTGCACCAAATCGGGATCTCCCTTTTGAGTTGATGTGTGATGCTAGGGATCATGCACTTGGGGCTGTTTTAGGGGGAAAAAAATAGGATAAGAAATTACATGTCATTTATTATACTAGCAAAGTTCTTAATGATGCTCAAATGAATTATGCTACTACCAAGAAAGAATTGCTAGCAGTAATGTTTGAATTTGATAAATTTAGATCTTATCTTGTTGGGTCCAAATTCATTATTTACACGGACTATTCTGAGTTGAAATATTTGCTTACAAAAAAAGATGCCAAACCCAGATTGATTAGATGGATTTTGGTATTGCAGGAATTTGATTTGGAAAGATAAGAGGGGATTCGAAAATTTGGTAGCTGATCATCTTTCGAGACTTGAGCAAGAGGATAAGATGGAAGTTGAACTGATTAATGATGCCTTCCCTGATGAGAATCTATGGTCTGTTAAGGGAAATATTCCTTGGTTTGCTGATTAGGTAAATTTCCTGCTATCAAGCATTATACCGAGTGATTATTTATACCATAAGAGAAGGAATTCTTATCGGAGGTAAGGAACTACTTTTTGGGAAAACCCGTTGCTCTTTAGAAGGTGTACTGATGGGATAATAAGAAGATGTATAGCTGATGAGGAAATGCATTCAGTGTTGTATCATTATCATGCCTCTCCTTATGGTGGACACCATGGCAGTAATAAAATTGCCGCAAAGGTTTTACAATCCAGTTTGTATTGGCCTACTCTCTTTAACAATGCTAAAACTTTTGTCATGACATTTGATAGATGTCAAAGGATTGGAAACATAGGTAGGAAGCATAAAATGCCTTAATCGGGGATTTTAGAGGTTGAACTTTTTGATGTATGGGGCTTAGACTTTATGGGACTGTTTCCAGTATCTTTTGGCAATGAATACATCCTTGTGGCAATTGATTATGTATCTAAATGGGTGGAAGCCACAGCTTTGGTAAACAATATTGGAGCAAGTGTGGTAAAGTTTGTGAAGAAGCATATATTTTCAAGACTTGGAGTTCCAAGAGCCATAATCAGTGACAATAGGGTACACTTTCAAAATCACCAATTCGAATCTCTGTTGGCAAAATATGGGTGCCATTTCAAGTTTGGAACTACTTATCATTCCCAAACTAGTGGGCAAGTCGAGGTATCGAATTGGGAAATCAAGCAAATTTTAGAAAAGACCATCAATACATCATGAAAGGATTGGGTATTAAAGCTTGATGACACCCTCTAGGCATACCAGACAGCATACAAGACTCCCTTGGGTATGCCCCCCTATAGACTGGTCTTTGGGAAATCTTGCCATCTTCCAGTGGAAATTGAACACAAGGCACTATGGGCAGTCCGAAAGTTGAACTATGATTTCAAAAAGGCTAGACAAAAGAGACTAATGGAGTTGAATGAGCTAAATGAATTTTGCCTGGATGCTTTTGAGAATGCTAGAATCTATAAGGAGAGAACCAAGACTTTCCATGATAAGTATATCCTTTAGAGAGAATTTAAACCTGGTCAAAAGGTTCTGTTGTTCAACTCTCATTTAAAACTGTTTCCAGGAAAATTGCGATCACGATGGTCTGGACCCTTTGAGGTGACGAAGGTATACCCACATAGAGCAGTGCAAATTAGGAAGGGTGAGCAACCACCCTTTATGGTCAATGGGCAACGATTGAAGCATTACTTTGCGAGAGAGATGGTCAGACACATTTCCACCATCACATTCACCAACTGACGTCATACTGGTCTAGTCCAACTAAGGACATTAAACTTAGCGCTTGTTGGGAGGCAACCCAACATTTCTACTCTTTTTATTGTTTTATGAATTTCATTACCTTATTTTACTTCATACCTTTTTATTTGAGTTTAATGTGTGATATGTAGGGTTAATGTTTCTGAGACACCTCCTAGTATTATGAGGCATAGCATGATCAAGATGCATTAAGTCTCAAGGTAAGAGTCTTGTACATGTGGAGGAGGTAAGTCTTTTTGTTTCTTTTCGCATTTTTGTGATTTTCATTCATAGATCATGCATTTAGTCATATGGTAGCATTGAGTAGTTAAGATGGGTAATAAAAGCATGAATTGAGTGTGAGGGACATAAGTAAACCTGACAAAGTCCATTTAACGGACATTCTGAAGTGGTTCACTCCTAATAGACCCGAGAAGGTCTACTTAACGGACATGACTCACATCCAGACACTAAGAAACCCGAGAAGGTCTACTAAGAGGACATAATCTACGCTTAGTGGACATCTCTTGTAGTCAAGATTTTACCCCGCACTCTCCCCTGTCCTCTTCTCTGCTTCTGCCGCCTCCTTCACGCAACCTCCCTCTACCACTCCCTAGACCAGCTCCCTCGCCTATAGATTCACTCCTTCTTCTTCTTCTTCCTTCGTCCTCTTCTTCCACTACCTTCCCCTACGACAAACCCTAATCGCCTCTTCCAACCCTAATCGCCCTACCCTATAGAGTGATAATGGCTTTTGGGACATCTTTTGATGCTTAAGGCTACGTTCCCCCCTTTTCCACTCACTATTTGCTTGGGTAAGTTTTCTCTCTCTCCACCCTTTGCTTTGTGGCATCTCTGATTGACAATCCTCTAAGTATAGGTGCTTGAGATTGTGTTGTGACATTTTTAATTGCAAGTTTGTGTGGCTATTGAAAGCCTGAGTATGTGCTGGTGATATTGAATTTGGGGGTGAGTTTATTTGTTCTTGATATTGAATTCGGGGGTGAACGTGACTGAGGTTTATGTTGATTTTGAAGTTGTGGTGGCATTGTGGGTTTGTATTGATTTTGAAGTTGTAGTGGCATTGTGGGTATTTGAAGTTGTGGTGGCATTGAGGTTGTCTTGTGAATGAAATTATGGTGACTCGATATTGTTAAGACTAAGCTGGTTATGTAACTGTCCTTTGTGTCGTGAATCAAACAAATGGCTTGAAAGCGCACTGCCCCATCATCCAGAGTGGCTAGGGGTAAACGGTTGGTTGAGGACACGGATGAATCGGAGCTTCAGCAAGCTCTCTTCATCAATGACCAATGTGAGGCTCGGTACAACCGGAAGAAAAATAACAAATTTGTGATAGAGGTCTCAGTGGAAGCAAGCATTGATGAAGCATGCCATGTAAGGGCCAACCTGGATAGGTTTCACTGAGGTAAGCTCTTGGATTTGAAGGGAACCTGTCACCCCTTGATAGTTAAACAGTTTTATGCGAAATTGAGCTCGAAAACTGAAAAGCACCCTTCAGAACTGGTCTCTCAGGTCAACGGTCGAGAGGTGGTCATCACTGAGGAGTTAATTAACACCCATCTCGAGCTGCCCATGGGAGGTCAAGTGCCCTCCTTTGACAAGCAGGGAAAGTGTTCCATTGATAACCAATGGAACAAGGATGATGCTATGATTCACTTTGGGGTTAAGGAAACTATGCGCTTTACCAATCAGAGGATGTTTATGCACTGTGGCCCCCTTGACGTTGAACCTCAACTAGTGGCATTCATTCTGGCCCATAATGTCATTCCGAAGGTGAGTGACTCAGGGTATCTTTGGCCTGAGGACCTATATATTTTGGATAAAATGTTCTTTTGAGATGACCAATTCTAGGGCATCGCGATTGCCAAGATGATCATAAGCTCGATGTGGCAAGTAATGCACCATAAAGCTGACACCAAAAGATTAGTCTTTCCAGTCCTATTGAGCCAACTATTCGAGCACCTGAAGGTCCTATATAGGAATGAAGATGTGGCTCATTCGATTGATGTGAATGTCATCAATGCGGATAAAATGAGGGAATTTAAGTATCACGAAGACGCTCCAAATAGATGGATCAATCCACATCGAGCATGGGTCAATCTGCCTACAACCTCTGTATCTCAATCCCAACCTACTCCAGGTCACGGGGATTAGTGACTTCTGACCCAATTGCAAGAAGTTCGCACCAAAGTCTAGGAACTTTGCACTCAAATGGGCCATCTTGTAGATTCCCAAACAAGAATGGAAGACATATTGCTGGCTTTTATGGAGCGCCAGCTGCCCCCTTTGGACTAGCATTGGATGCAACACCATAGGATCCTAGGATTACATATGCATTTTCAGTTTCCTGTTTTAGCTTTGAACTTTATGTCCTTAGCCCTTTGTTTTATTCTGTTTCTCTGCTTTGGACAATTGTAAGGATAACTTTAGGGCTCTTTTGTTCTATCTCCCTAATTTTGTCATGTATAGCTTGATGGGTGAAAGGAATCCACAATGCGGACTTTGATTTTATGGCAATGCAATCTATTAATTCAGGGAGTTTCTTTTCCTTTACTTTTCATTCCATCTGTGCATTCTTCTTTCTCTTTTCTCTTTCCCAACATCGAGGAAAATGTTGATTATAAGTGTGAGGGAGGATAAATTGATGATGAAGGACAAATTGAGGATGAGTTGCATGCTATATTTTACATTGAAGTATTTTATTTTTTTAAGTCCTATTTATTTATTAAAAAAAATTTGCACCTTTTTTTTGTTTCAGTTTTGCATTAATTAATTTTGCATAATTTCATCATGCATTTTGTATACTTATACATCTTACACATTCTTATTGTCCTTATAATTCAATTTAATGAGTTAATTGTAGTATGGGCAAGATTGATCTTAACTAAGACGCATAATATGATTAAATTGATTACATACCTTGTCACAATTGGATGTTATAATGTTAAATTGATTGAATGAGCATGCTATTGAATGAGAAAACATCACCAAGTGAGCTATTTTGAGCCTAAAGGATTGCACCCAATCCTATTTTTCTTGTGAGTGGCATAATTTTCTCTTTTATGTATGCTTACTTCTAGAACTTGCATTGCATCTTTTCTAGGTTACATAATCATACTATGGTATGCACATGAAAGTGATAAAAGACACTAGGATTGAGCTTGATCCAGATAGCTAACCCTTTTTATATATCAATCCCCTAGTGAATCCTTTGTGCTTATTGATTGTATTTGAGCTTTTTTCTTTGCAAAGTTATTCCGAAGAATCTTGAACTAAGAAAAACAAATTTACCCTTGTTTAATGGTTAGTAGAGCTATAAATGTTGCGCATTCAATATTCTTATTGATAGGTATATAAAGGAAGAAGTGTGGGGGTGTTTTCTACAGAAATCAAAAGAACATGCTAAAAAAATAATAATAAAATAAAATAAAAACCTAAAAAGTGAAAAATAAAAAGAAAAAAGAGAAAAGAAAAGAAAGAGAAAAACTGGAATCTAAATGGCATTTTTGAAAAGTTGGGCATGTTTACTTTAGATCCCAAGGTAAAAGAATGATGAAAATTTTGATGATAGAGTTGGTGGAGTTCCTAAGTATTATAGTTGTTGGGCAATTTTTCAGTAAAAGTTGCCAATGATGATTGCAATATTTATAGTTTCGCTCTACTAATTATTGGATGTTTGAATCCCTATCCTTTCTTTCTTAGCCTACTTTACCCCTTGGCCTCATTACAACCAAAGAAATAAAGAGCTTTTTGATTCATGGACATGTCATAAATGGGAGTAGTGGAGAAGTAGATAAGATGCAAGCTTATGGTAAGATACCAGCATTAGAAGATGATTGAGAGTCACCCTTAAATACTTGTGTGGAAGTGAAGGCTTTAGAGAGACTTCATTCATGACATGTGATCTTGATTAGCTGAAGCATTATGATGTCTTTATTGTTACTCTGTTTGTGATCTAGTTTATGAAGTATTGTGTGGCCTTATGTTTATGTTTCAATTCTTACCTATAATGCTTTCAACTTATTGGATTGAACTATGATGATGATTAGGTGTGGAATGATGGAAATAAAATGTTTGTGGGTATCATTCATTTTAAGTAAACCCTCAGGAGACTATAAATCCTCCATTATGGACACATAGTGGTTTAAAGGCTTGTGGCATATGCTAAATGCTACCATACACCTACGAAAGTGGAATCAATATCTTGTTTGCAGATTTAGTATTTAGTTTTCTTTTGTTTTTTCTTAGGGGCAAGCAATAATTCAAGTATGGGGGAATTTGATAAGTTAAATTACTTATATATGATTTTTGGATGAATTGGAACTAATTTGACTTACCTTCATGTGAATTAAGCACTTTAATTGGTTAATTCTCACATTTCGAATTTATTACTTAAAGGGTACAATTGGAGAGATTTTGGGGAAAATTACATAACTTTCATTGGAGATGTCGGATTAGACTCATTCAAGTATGATTTCGAAGAGGACTGCGAGCTCTATAACCTTCATGAAGACCTCAAAGAGAGATTTGACTTTTTGAAGGGTCAAAAGGGGCATGTTTCTAAAGATGTTCAGCGTATGTCTGCACAACAGATATAAAGTCCCTTCAAACGGACATCAGCGGAGAAATATGGTTAACAAACCCGTAAGTGTCCGCTTAATGGACACTTGTTATCCAAAATGCTCCAGAGACCCGTAAGTGTCCGCTTAATAGACATCATATCTGCTTAACGGACACTTACTGTCCAAAATGCTCTAGAGACCCGTAACTGTCCACTTAGCGGACATAATGCCCACCTAACAGACATTGACGGCGCAAATAAGATTGTTATTCCCCTGTTTAGTATAGACTTGGTTTCTTTGAACCCAAAACACTACATATATTCATTTTAAAAGACCTAAAGAGGGATCTGGCACTGGAAGCAAGGCAGAGAGAGTAGAGGCACAAAAATAAAGGAAAGACGAGGAAGAAGGGAGAGAGAAGCAAGCTTGTTTTGTGTTCTTTTAACTTTCTCTCTCTACACTGTCTTGAATGTTGCTTGTTTCCATTTGTTATGATTTTGTTATTATGTTCTGGAACTAAACCATATTTAAGGTTAGGAACGTAGCCTATTTTGGGGATTGATGGATGTTTTATGGATTGATTGATGTTGAATAAAAGTTCTTGAGTTATATTTATCTTTCTTGAGCTTCATTGGTATTTCTATACTTGATCACCATAGATGCAATCTTAGGAATCATGTGATGGATTGAGAGGTGAAATGTGATTTGTGCATTAGGAAGATAAACACATTAGATTTAGAGATAGAGATATCCTAAACTAGTGTGATAACTTAAGGTTGCTTGGTCTTAATGAATTTGACTAGTTAAGTTTCACATTGAGAAATGGTAATCAACTAGTTGGGTATTCTTGTATGTCTTGGGAGAGAATATAAGTGAAATTGTGCAGCTGTTATTATAACTTGTTATTCAATCAATTCCATAATTTATCGATCAATTCCTTAAATTGGTGAATCCCGAAGCCCTAAATCTCAATTATCGAAAATTTTCTTGTTTGCTTATTCAAAGCCTTTATAATTGATTTTTCACCCAAAACTAATCAACTTTTAATTTTCTTGTCATTTTTGTTCAAGTAATTAGGATTAATTTAGTAGTAAGTATTTTAGTCCTTGTGGGATTCGACCTTGGAATACTTGATGTATGAGTACTAGGAATGATTCTGTGTACTTGCATATTTTGTCGACCAACTGTAGAGGTGAAGGATCTTGTAGTGCAGCACCTACAGATGAGTCACCTCCACCCCCTCTACCTACTACACTGGCAGATGAAGCTACATCATCCACCAGTCCTTCATCATTTAGTACCCCTATATCGACAGAGATATCAGGGGTAAATAATGTGGATGAAGGAGACGACCGCCAGCCTGGAGCTGAGGGACTCAATGGACGAAAATACATCACAATTGTCAATAATATGTAAGTAAAAATACATGAACCATTATATGTTATAATTAAGTTATAGGTTACAATTTTAAAAATGGTATAAATTTATTTATTTAAACATTATAGGTTTTTTCCATCTGGGCCCTGTTCAAGAAACATGACATCAAAATTTAAGGAGAAGATTGATCCTAAGGGCTATTGTTGGAAGAATATCTCTCAGGCGACAAAGGAATTTTACTATCATGAGATTGAGGTACGATAGAAATTGTTATTTCCTTTCTTAATTAAAATTTTTATACATTAATTTGATAACTATTATTACGTCAAAAGTATTTATCAAATATTTTTCCTTTTATTACAGAAAGAATTTTTTTGGGATACTCAATTGGGCGGGATCATATATAAAGTATGGGAATCGAGATCCCGTACAGGATATCGCAACTTTGTTGGTTCAATACGCAGGACGTCTGTACGATCGCCTTACATTTCTAGAGAAATATGGAGTTGTTGGCTACAATATTAGACATCTCCTGAGGCCATGTCCGTTTCGCAACGTAATTCGAACAACAGACATGGAGGACTCGAGGGAGAGAGTCTTCTCGTACATACGGGAGGATCTATTACCCACCAAGAGAATGCATAGAGACTTGTAAGTATCTATAATTAACAGTTATATTCTCATCACTTTTCTTTGCTATATTTTAATTGAATTTGCTGTGTTAAAATTTAGAATGAAATTATATGTTTCTAGTGCTATATATGGCTATGTTTTTTAGTTTTGTTATTTGTTCAATAGGGGGTAGATTTCATAAAAATAGAGGAAACCCTGCCAACATTTTTATAACTTCTAATTCAGTTTGTATTTCTATTGAATTTTATGTGAGAATTTTGGAATGAATATATGTGTTTCTTGTTGAGAATGATAATGTTATACTGGTGTCATATATGGATGTGGTTTTAGTTTTGTTCTTTGTTCAACAGGGGGTTGATTTTATAAAAATAGGGTAAACTTTGCCGAAATTTTTATAAAATCTAATTCACTTATAATTAGCATTTTATTCTTACACAGGAAAAGTCTATAGGCATGAGACTTATACCCCGTCAACTATTTCTGCACACTCACACAAAGAAGCATGATGGGACGACATTTGTCAACGATCGTTATAGAGAAGTCAATGTTTGTGAAATTTATGATTTAATATTAATAATGCTTAATAATGATCACTTACTAATATAAACATTGCTTTCTGATATGACCAAATACAACAAACCATTGAACGACAGTCTGAGTAATCTGAAAATGTTGTTGACATTGACACTTATCTTGAAGCAGTAGGTAGTAGGGATTTTCGTAGGAAGATATTCGGCTTAGGATCATTTACGAATACTTGTTATTCGCAATCCTCCACGTCTAGTACAGCAGCATCTGCTAGGCAGTCTAACAACAATAAAGTGGAAGCGCTTGAGAGCACAGTACAGACATTGTCGACTAGTTGCAACAGACGTTAGAACAGTTGCAACAGTCGATGACAGCGCAACAATAGTCAATGCTGCTGTATGCTCAGCTCCGTCAGAAAATGGATGAATTGAAGGGTAAAGGCAGCATGTCACCGCACCAGGCAGACCATCTGCCATCTCTAGATCAGTAGTGTAGTTTTGGTCATTTAGTTTGTATTACAGATACTTATTATTTACAATGTAACGTTTTTATTATCAATTAAGATATTTTAATTTTCACTCATTAATCAAAATTTCTATTTAACCAAATTAAATGTATATTATAAATATATAATTATTAAAATTATGCATCAATTATAATTTAAATATAATGACAATGTATTATTTTAAAATTTTAAGCAACAAATTTACCGACAAAAATAAACGCCCGTTGGTAACTGTATAAACAAATTATTGACGGTCAATGGGACATTCCGTCGGTAATGGAAGTACCATATACCAACGAAATATCATACCCGTCAGCAATTGTTCAGCAAATTTACAGACGAAACACTTGTTACCATCAGTAAATTTTCGTTACATTTACCAACCGTTCAACATCTTCCAATGCTAAATTTACCGACAGTAAGTTCTTAGATTGTCGGTAATGTTAGCTACAACTAATTCTACGACGTTATAGTCTGTTGGTAAATTCTGTTGGTAATATATTCTACCGATGGAATATTTGTGTTTTCCATCAGTAATGTCTGTCGCAAAATGACAGTTTCCTTGTAGTGTAAGCATGTTCTTCTCATTATCAAACCTGAAGATAAAGTAGTAATCTTCATTAACAGGTATTCTCTAAACTATTATGTCCTCAGTTGGCTTCAAAACATTAGAGTACTGGGGAAAAAGGAAGCCTCTTTCCTATGAAGGAATCGATAAGGGATGATTTCCATCTTATGATCCTAACTTTTAGCACTTATAAAGGTGGAAAAACTATGGAATCCTATCCATGACCTTGATTGGGGAAATATTTTAGCTTACCTTGTTAAGCTTGATCACCTGTGACTTAGTCCCTAGATTTCTTCAATGGTATTGTATGGAAGAAATTAGCTTCTTTAAGGGTGGAAAGTCTAATGTGGATGGAAGTCTTATCTCTTATGACAAGTTAGGCATTGGGAAATTGGATCGGGATTTGATCTTGACTACAACGGAATAATCACGAAACTTTTTCGTTATTTTTTATTTCTCGAAAACCAAGATCTATTTAGTTCTACAAAATGATCAACACAAATCATAATAAAGTGAAAAATTAATTTGTACCTTATCCTAAATCTCGATCTTTATCTTGTCATGTCCCTCTAACCATTCCCAAAACCTATCTATTTCAACCACCATAGTCGTACAAATGTTAGGCTTCTAATGGTATCCACAGAATGAGTTGAGAGAACTTTGTAACTCTTACAGAAAGGGCTAAATAAGAAATGCTAGCTCCATAGAGCTTAAGCATATTTATAATAAGCTTTTGACATTTTAGTAATTTATTGGAAATCAAATTTTAATTTCAATTAAACTTAATTAAAATTACAATTAATTTTAATTAAATACCAATTATGCCCATATAAGATTCAATATCTCGTATCGATCCTTATTTTTTAAATATCTCATATTTAATCATAAAGTTTTTCAAACTTTACAATCAAGTCCAAATTAATTAAATTAACTTTGTTATCTTCAACCCATTCTATATGTGAGACCTATTAAGTTACCAAATATGTTGGAAATGATTATAAATTCTAATTCTAATTCATAATTAGAATTAGATAATTAAAGCTTCTTTTTATTTATCTTTAATCCTCTAATTAAACAATTTATAATTATAGATTAAGATTGGTGTCTAACAGCACATCATGACCACCCAAATATTTAGGAGTGTCAAAGTGGTTTTGACTAACCTTTCATACATGATTTTCGTGTAATTCAATCATTTCATCAATTAATGTTCCAATTAAACATAGAGCACGGAATTAATATTACTCTATTTTGAGTCCATCATAGTAATTCTCCACCATTAGCTATTGATTCAATTAACAATATTTGTAAACTATATACAAAATATCATTTCACCTTGGCCAAGGATTTCTCGAATCAATACTAATCGAGAATAACGGATCATTTTTCCTAATTACTTTAGGGTAATGAATCCTATCTTAATTATACAACTATCTCCATATAATTCATGTTATATCCAATGACTACCGATTGAACTAACCATGATTAAATAGGACATAAATAGGATCAAAATGTCGCAATCCCTATACAAGATAACTTTGGTGATCTCAAGTCAAATGATCACTTATACAATCATCACAATGAGAATTCCATAGACATAAAAGTAATGTTTCAAATAGATTTCTCATATCAGGTCTGTTCAGTGAACTTGTTCTCTAACAAGCACCCATACATTTGTTTAAGGATATCTATACTTTAGCCTATAAGGTCGACTACTTCCTTCATAAGGGCAAACACAACGTATGCTAGTTTTTTTATGATCTATTAATGTCCCATCTTAATAGAACAATGACTAGGAACATTTTGGAATAATACATTTAGCAATATGAATCTCATAATTATAATCTTATTATAATTTCATTTTTAATGTACAATTATTCTATGAACTTTATCATATACAGCTAAACATGTACAAAATAAAGCATGCCTTTAAATAATTTGTCACTAAACTACAATCAAAGTGATTGGATGTAGGGAATAAATCAACAATTTCTCATTGCACTAAGCCAATCATTTAAGTATCTCATACCATATCACGATATGATGATTATTCTACTATTGGCTTAATGAGAGAATTCTACCAGATTTTCTATTGTGAACACTTGCGTAAGCCTTACAGCTCCTATGTCAATTATCATCATAATTGAGAAATTTTGCCTAAACACATTCTTGGATCTTTAATGAGACATTAAATCCTTATGCATGCAAAACAACTCTAATTTTCTATAATACATTATTATCTTGAACAATGCAAAGAAACTTTATCAAGTTCAGTAAAGAACTTGTTGATCCAATTAATCATTTCCACTAAATGAAAAATGTATTATGACTCAACTAACAACCATTGCTACATCGGAACCATAATAAAGTTGTTCTAAGTAAATAAACCTTAATTAGGGTTTATTTCTAAAGTTATATCCTTATCATCTTGAACTCAAATATCAACTCACACATAGAGTAATGGATATTGTTAATACTTCACAAGTATCTGATATCTTAAATATTAAACAACAAAAGTACATTATCTATGTACTTGAATTAGAATATATCAACAGCGTCCAATCTATCTCTATAGATCTAATTCCCATAATTAAGTTGTTAACCTTTTCATATCCAATAAGAGTTATTCTTGGACAATAATGTGTTTAAGAATTGAGAGTTAGAACTGTTATTCTTTGTGAGTGATATATCTCTACCTACTCCTACTGAAAAGGACAACTATACTCCCACTAAGCTTCTTATAGACGTGATAAATTCACAATCATCTCCAAAACAAACTCTTTGAATTCATTATGAAAGTGAATCTTTCAATATCTTGCAACCTTTCAACTATACATCAAATGTAACATTGAAGGTATTAGTTCTAATTAGATGTAATGTTATGAGATTTGAATCTTTCAAATTCCTTCTTACTCCCACTACTTATCTTAAGAACCATTCTCCTATAAGTATACATTGAATCAAACAATTTGTTCAATAAATCTGTAAGATTATGTCCAATCTTTTGGATATCTCATAACCTTTTATTATCCAATTTAGTTCTAAACTTAATGGATAATTTATGCTTCAACCATGCATCACATTCTTGAATCATTAACTTTGACTCTTTCAAAGATCTAGCATTTCATATCTAATATGAAATCTAGCTAATTGATTAAATTAGAACTATTAAAGGAAAGTTATTGTACTAGGTATCAGTACTGAAGAAATAATATTGCATCCTATAATATCTCATATTGTATTATCTTCCTTACATAAATCCATACTTTTATGAATTTAGTTATGAAGGTATTGACTAGAGAATCTCATTCCCTATATATATATTAAAATTTAAAACTTTCCACAAGGATCTCATTGAGGAGCTTAAGCATTCTCGGTGCTTAATTTTTGCTTAGATTCAAACAATTTAAAATTTTCAAAATTTTAAATGATTATTTCATTTAATGTGTATGACTATTTTATATAAAGTCATTAGTAATCTAATGAAATATAAGTATTATCCTTTTATGAATTGCTATTCTATCTAATACATCACATATATAAGATTTAACAATTCAATACAATCATCATCCTTTTACCAAAGATTGATTTGATTATTCTTTAACTTAACAAGTTTCACAAGTTTCATATGATTCATAATCAAAAGGATACACATATCATTGCATGTAGCTTTATGATTCTTGTTTTATTAATTTAACCAACATGGCATAAAAGGATTGTCTCAGCTATCCAACCTTTTACTCTTGCCATTTATGTTAAGCATAAGTCTCCTTTAATCCAACACATACAAACTCTTTGTATAAAATTGGATCGACTACTTTTACTTTGCAATCTATTTCTAACCATTCATTACACATTACAATAATGTTGAATCTAAATTCAGTATCAAATACTCATAAGCATGAATTAGAAATACATATGATCTTTGTCATATCATATATAGGCAAGAAAAATCATGCAATCATTTTCTTCTAATTATAACTATTATCATTCTATAACAAAGCGTTTAATTTTAGCACACAATTATGCTTTTAGTAGGTTAAATTAAGTGGAATAATTTCAACAAGGTGCTATACCTTTTAACTTTACTTAATGCAACCTTTGCATTTTGCTATCATGGTGTTGACATACATCTTACATGTTGTCATCAAAGTTTATGAGACATTATTAAACTCAAATATTAATCCATTTTCTCATCCTTAAGATTTTTACATATCTCTAAAACTTTAACACCAAATCCTCAATAAGAACTATATCAAATTTGCATAATGGGCAGACAATTTTCTTTTCTAACTTTTTAGGACACTTCTTAAACATATCCTATGTCCAAGAACTTGGGGTCAATAACTTAGCATCAACTCTACTAAATAAGGTAAGTTGTACTCATAACAAAATAAATGTAAGAAAGCAAGTAATTAGTTATATGCCATGACTACCAAATCAGGTTAGGACTTTAATCGTGTATTTAGTTACTCCACTATTTTATTTGAAATAATAACCCTCACCACTATTCGGAAAGATTACTCTAATCTTTCTAGTGAGCTAGGATCCCATTCAAATTTAATTGATCTTTAGTTTGTTTAACAAACTAACTAAACTTAAATTAGGTAGATAATAACTCTTATCAATCATATCTCATGGGACTCCTAGATCCGTTAGGTGACAACTCTTGTCAAAACATATCATATATATTATTCCTAACCCTGCCTCTAAATTCATGTGATCATGAATTTGCTTATCCAAAATCACTCAAATTTAGTTAATTAGAACCCATTATCATAAGACTAAACATATTCAAGCTAAAGTGGCCTTAAGTTTACTTAACAAGTCTACAATAAATAGAACTTTGGTTTATTCTTATAATAATGGAAGACAAAAATCACGTTCTTAACGTGTACTTAATATTTTAACGAGGGATTTAACTTCATTTGTCTCAAAAATATCACACATATAAAACATACAATTTATCATGCATCCAATATATATCAACCATATAAATAAAGTATGCAACTAATTATGTACTCATAATCAAACCATATGCATAAAATATCAAGCTTCGCTTGATTCTAGTTATTAATCTTCATAAAATAAAATAACATTTCCAACTTCTTGGAAAAATTAAATTAGATTAAAACTATTGATTCCTAAATAAATTAAATTTCTCTCCCAAATAGAAATGTATTTTGATTTAAAAAACAATTTTCAAATGTAATTGGAAACTGTTTCTAATTTATCTTGACTCCTTTAACAAAAATTAATTGAAAACAATTTTCAATAAATTATTCTTCTTACTTATTATAATTTAGATAAACTTCTTTTCAAAATTATATAAGTAACACATTCTAATTTGATTAAAATATTTGTAATCTAATTACCTTTTACTATTTCTAATCTCATTTGAAATTACTTTTCTTTAATTAGAAAACTATTTTCTAAAATTAAAAAGAAACTACTTTCAAAATTAAATAAAACACTTTTAAATTTAGTTAAGAAAGTCATGATATATTATTTATTTAGAGATTGAATTCTTAATTAATTAGAAAATCTTTCTTTAATAAATTAGAAACTTATTTTCAAAAATATTAAATAAATCACATTTTTCTTAATTAATAAATGAAAATATTTTTCAAATTTTAATCAAGAAAAATAATTTTTCAAAAAATCAAGAAACTTATTATTCATGAAGAAACAAGATCTAAATAAATTAAATAATAATTCTCTAAATAAATAAAATCATAAATTTAAATTATCTCAATCAAATTGAAATAAATAAATTTAATTAAGAAACATTTTTCTCAATTACTTAAGAAAACAATTTTCTTAGTTTTAAGGAGTCTAATTAATTAATTTCAATCTAACTGAAACTAATTAATCCTTATTTTAGAAACTATTTTTCTAATTAATTAATTTCAATCTAATTAAAAATAATTAATTCTAATTTTAGAAACTACTTTTCCAAAATTAGTTTGGAATCAATATAATTA